>PVIJ01001194.1:0-214888 GCA_004024925.1 Scalopus aquaticus | reverse complement strand
CCCAGAGGACAGGTTGTAACCCCATACTTCAGCAGGTAGGAGCAGAGTGGGGAGCAGAGAGGCTTTCTCAGATGCAAAAAATGAATCGGAGCGGGGCCTATAATCCTGACTTCCAGCTCAGAGTGGAATCCTGGATTCCCAGCTTGCAAAGGTTTTATAGTGCCTGAGTTCTCACACTATGTAGCCCCCCCCCCCCCCCGCAGTTCTCCTCCTAAGGGTGAGCCCTTCTGCATTTAATCAGAAATAGAATCTTCCTCACCTGGCTATGGCTTCCCCCTCTTCTCTCTGCCCCCACACCACAGTCCCACCTGTTCTAGGGCCAGGAGGAGGCCTTAGGCTCTCTGGTAGAGAGCCAGCACCCCTCTCCTCCTGCCCTTGCTCCCCATTATCTGTGCTCATAACCCTCACACCCTGTCACAGCATCCCCAGTAAACAACATCTCCCTTCCTCAGGCTGATTAAAGAAGTACCACAATGAAGGCGCAGGCGCAGTGCCCTAGAGCCCTCGGTAGAGGCCATTAAATCTAAATGGCTCCATTTGTCAGAGAGCTTCGTGTGCCTGGGTTGGTGCCGAGCCCTTCGCTGTCATTATTTTATCGAGTCCCCCTGGGCTCATTGGAGACCGTTATCATCCTCATTTCACAAAGGCAGAAACAGACACAGAGAGTGTCAATAACGTGCCAAATATGTGGTGGTTTCTTGACGGGTGAAGATTTGAGCTGGGGCCACGTGACTCCAAAGCTGGTGATCTCCGCTGAGGCATCCATGAATGTTTTGAAAAAGAGGTGGTATTTCAGCTAAGTCTTAAGAGCAGCTAAAGTTCTGGAAAGTAAAGAAAGGAGAAATGAAGAGTCAAGGCTGAAGGAATGGGGTGAGCAAGTGCGCGGGTATTCTAGTGTCCTTGAGATTTGGGAAGGGACAGTAGAAGTACCCAAACCTCTCTGTTGCAGAGATGATATTATTATTATCATCATCATCATCATCATCACTATTATTATTATTACTATTTAGCTTAAAACTTTTAAGCACATTTTTGGTTCACAGCAAACTTGAGTAGAAAGCATGAAAATTTCCCATATATCTCAGTTCCCCAAAGACACCCCATTAGCAACATGCCCCACCAGAGAAGTATATCTGTTATAATTGAACTTAGACTGACACAGCCATCATCACCCAAAGTGAGGTTTACTTTAGGGTTCACTCTTAGTGGTGTACTTTCCATGGGTTTGGTCAAATATGTAATGACATTAGAGTACCACATAGAGTACTTCACTGCTCTAAAAGCCTTTATGCTTTGCCTGTTCATCCTTCTCCTGCTCCAACCTCTGACACCCTCTGATTCTTTCATTGTTTTCATAGTATTGTCTTTTCCGGAATGTTACAGAGTTGGAGTCATAATATGGAGTCTTTTCAGATTGATTTCTTTACTCAGTAATATGCATTTAAGTTTCCTCCATGACTTTGTATGGTTCGATAGCTCATTTCTTTTTAGCTGTGAATAATATTCCATCATCTGAATGCATTATAGTTTAATCACCTATTTACTTACTGAAGGACACTTTGGTTGCTTCCAAGAATTGTCAGTTATGAATAAAGCTGCCATAAACATCAGTGTGCAGATTTTTGTGTTGATGTAAGTTTTCGTTCAGTGTCATTGCTGGATCATAAAATCAGAGTATGATTAGTTTTGTAAGAAACTGCAAACTGTCTTCCAAAGTGGTTGTACCACTTTGCATTCCCACCAGTAATGAATCAGAGTCCTGGTGCTCCTTATCCTTGGCCCCATTTGGTGTTGCCAATGCTTTGGATTTTGGTTCTTCTAATAGGTATGCAGAGATATTTCACTGTCATTTTAGTTTGCAATTCACTAATGATATATGATAAGGAGCATGTTTTCATAAATTTACTTGTATCTTCTTAGGTGAGGTATCTGTACAGGTGTTTTGCCCATTTTTTAATAGGATTGTTCATTTTCTTATTTTTGAGTTTTAAGAGTTTTTGTATTTTTGAACAACAATCTTTTACCAGATGTGTCTTTTGTAAATATTTTCTCCGATTCTGTGGCTTATCTTCACATTCTCTTCATGGAGTAGTTCTTTGTTTTTTTGTTTTGTTTTGTTTTTTTCATTCTTTTAGTTGCTTTTTTTTTAATTGAAGTAGCATTGCATTATAACATTACGTAAGTTTTAAGTGTTCATTACTGAGAATCAACATGTGCATATACTACATTAAGTGCACCACTGAAAGTCCAAGTCTCTCCTTCACCTTAACATTGTCCCCCTTCTCTGTCTGACTTATTTCACTTAGCATAATTCCCTCTAGGTCCATCCATGTTGTTGCAATGGTAGTGTTTCATTTTTGTTTTAATAGTTGAGTAGTATTGTGTACATATAACACATCTTCGTTCATTTGTCAACTGATGGGCAATTTCCAATTTTTGGGTATTGTAAATAATGCTGCAGTAAACATGGGGGGAGTGTTTTTATGCTTCTTGGGGGGGCTAAATACACAGAAGTGGGGTAACTGGAATGGATAATATGAAATTCCTATTTTTAATTTTTTTGAGTAATTTAAAAAATACAGAGCTCCAGGCCTTTCTTCAGACCAACTTTCTCTAAGAATGAAACCAGGATCCCTGAACTATAAAGTATCCCAGTGGGGATTTTCATCCAGGGAGCCCATGAACTAGCACTGAGAACTATAGGAAAGTAGAGATGGAGAGGTATAGGCAGGAAGACAGAATGTTAGCCTGAAAGGCAGGTAAGAGCCAGACAAGGAGAAGGAACTGGAAAGCCATGCTAAGGAATGTGATATGGACAGCCTTCCCTTTTATTTTAAAGCTCAATAAACATTTTAGGTTAAGTCTTACGGGTAATAGGAAGCCCATGAGGATTTTGAGGGGAAACCAAAGTGTGATCAATCTTTGTTTTAGGAAGGACACTCTGGTGTGGTTTATAGAAGGTAGGGATATTGGAGACCTTTAGACTAGTTAGGAAATTGTCCAGGTGATTGGTGATAAGTTCTTCAACTGGACTGGGGCAATGGTGGAGAAATAAGTTCCATTCAGTGCAACTCAACAAGTATTTCTTTTTTTTTTAAAAGATTTATTTATTTATGCATACAAGCTGGGGTACAGGCCAGAGGTGTTGGGGGGGCGAGAGGGTTCACCAGAGGTAGAGTGGGGAGCAGAACAGGCAGATCGACAGAAATATACTGCTGAGGGGAGCAGCGGGTGAGGCAGGAGAGGTCTGACACGCCATGTGGCAATCTCCCTGGCCCTGAGTCGAACTTGTGTCGCTGCTGACAGCTCCACAGCACAGCTCTTAACCGCTGCGCCACCAGGGAGGCCCTCAACAAGTATTTCTTTAATATGTTTTTCTGGACTGAGCACTGTACCAGATTTTCAGAATCCCTAAAATGAAATAAAATATTATCCCCATCAACCAGGGGACTCACTATCTATCAAAATACATCAAAAATTACTAGGTTGAGGACAAAGGGAACTGGTAATTGCACAGTTTTATGAACTGAATTGTGTCTCCCCCACCCCCAAACTCACATGTTGCAACTCTTCAATGTAGCTCTATTTGGAGATAGGGTCTTTAAGGAGGTCATTACAATTAAATAATGTCATAAGGGTACTGGTGCTTATAAGAAGAGGAAGAAAGACTAGAGATCCCTCTCAGCACCTTTGGTTTGCACAGAAGGGCCATGTGAGGACATAGAGGGAAGGTGCCACCTACAAGCCAGAAGGAAAGGGTCTCACCAGAAACCAACCCTGCTGGTACTTTGATCTTTCAGCTTCCAGAATATGAGAAAAGCAATGTTTGTTGTTTAGGACACTGAGTTTGTGTTATAGCAGCCTGAGCTAACTAGTCTTAAATTTTATGCATAGGGTAATATATGCAGTATTCAGTTAAGCCCTGGATTAAACCTGTCTGGAACTCAGAGGGGACAAACTGCATTAGTGTGGGCAGTTTATACTGAAGACAAATCAAGTTCAGATAGAAAGAGATGAGGGCCCAGAACCACACTTTAGGATTGCCAACATTAGAGTTTTTACTAGACCCGGTAGAAACTCCTGTTTGGTAATAATGTTGATATGTAGATAACTTCTAAGACATTGTGTTTTATCTTCGTGGTCAGATGGATGATGGAGGAGAGATTGTAGAGTATCTGAAGTGTATTCTACAGACCGAATTTCTACTCTATCCTTCCTCTTCTCCCTGACAGCGCCAACATTTAGATCTGGATCTCATGGAATTTGACATATTGTCGATTCATTTGCTCAGTAATTATTTACTAGCTTGTATCGTCTGTTGGATTCTTGTATTATTGTTAATGTTTTACACATTAGGGCTTTGCTTTCAACTAGAATGAAAGCACTTTGAGATCAGGATTTGTAGCTCGAACTTGGCTTCTGCTCTTTATCCTTACAACTAGCACACAGCTGAGCTTACACTGGATGCAGCAAAAATATTTGCTTTGAATGATTCTAAGAAGGATGGTTACATTTTAGGTAAGGCTTTTTAAAGCTTTTGCAAATTACAAAAACAGTCAAAGCAAGATACCTGTATTTAAAATTAAGATGGACATTTTAAAGCATCGAAAGTGTACTAGTGGAAATCATGGTATTTTCAAAGTCTCCAAAAATTACCAGCTCATGCCAATGGATTTCCAGGATCAAGGAAGAGTTAGGCACCAACTTTCAGAAAATGAAGGGTGTGACAAGTGTGAATCAGTGATGCATGGCTGTTGCCTGCAGTACTATTTACAGCTCACTGACACCTCTCTGATGGGGTTAAGTATTTACATTCAGCCAAATTCTCCCCCTGACTCTGGAGCCCTGGGAAAGAGAGAAACCCTCCCTCCAAGGGTCCTGGGCTGGAGCAAATGGATCTCCCCTCCCCCTCCTGTATCTGAGGAGGGCTTTCCTCTGAGAGTTTATGGCAGCCTGACCTCCAGCCTCTAGGTTGGAGAATCTGGCCATTTCTGTACTACATAAAAAGGGCAAGTGCTTTCATTATTATTATATTATTATACAGTGTATAATATATAATAGTGATTATGCTGTCAGCAGCCAGAGTCTCTGACCACAGATCAGAGGCTGGGGTGACATAAATCCACGGAGTGAAGTCTTTGGAGGGTCTATGTGAAGGTGAGCGATTTCAACTCCATCTACAACATGGGTTCTCAGTGAAGTTTCTTGCACAAGCAACTCTGGAGGTTGAATTTGGGGTGAGGGAACTGGGAGGATCTGGACAAACAGTATCTAGTGCATCTGGAATGTGATCCACAAAGGGTCTCCGTGGTCCCCTCTGCGCCCTGGAATGCTAACAGCTCTCATTCCTGCCCGCGAAGGAGGCAGATGAGGAGTGACCTGAAGGCCGGGGAAGAGCCAAGGGGTAGCCTTCAACTTCTTGAGTCGCATTCTTGACTGAAAACCGCGCCTGCTTGGGTTTCACTTTGCGCTTTCCCTGTTTCCATCCGTGTCTTTGTCTAGGCTTTATCCAGGCCCCCTGCCTGGCCGGGGGTCAGGGGATCAATCGTTGCCTGAGTGTGGCTGAAATGGCTCCTCTACAGGGAGCAAGGAGTAAATTTCAAGGGGCAGAAGGGATTTTCTTGTTCCTTTATGCAGAGGGCCCTTGCAAGGTTGGGGAAGCAAGAGAGCCCCGATCTGAAGGGGAGTGGGTGCCTCCACCTGGCACTTAGTAGGACCGTCATCTTTGTGGAATGAAGGCAGGCATGCATCTGACCATATGGTCTCCCTCTGTAGAAGGCACGGGAGTGAGTTTCTTCTCCGGAGTAGATGAAGCCACCTCAGTGAGCTCAGCTGGCCTTTCCCTTTATAAGACGCCAGCCACTCCAACCCCCAGAACTCTCCCGACTTTTTAGAATGAAAATAGCAGTGGCTTAGAACAGGCTAGCCTGACATTTGCAAAGGGGTGATTTAGTGACAAAGCCTCTACACCCTTTTATCTCTCCCTCTGCCCCACCCCATTACACTGTCTCCCCCTCCTGAACCAAACGCCCCAGGAAGCCCACAGCAGAAAAAGCTCTTGAGAATAGGAATAACTAACCAGTGTCGTCTGAGCACCTTTTCTGGGGCCAGGGTAATGAGAATTATTCAAATGCAATCATAAAAATGAGGCCAGCCAGGCAGGAATGGGGTGGGGGGTAGGGGAGAGGAGTGGGGGTGGAGGCAAGGATTTCTTGCCAGTTTTAAGTTTCATCATTTCTGGGGAGTTCTCCTGGGGGCCACAGAACATTTCACCTCATCTCCGTGCCCTCAGCCCGCAACGTCTCGAAAGTCGGCCTCGGTCTTGGGCGGAGGCGGACTAGACCTGGGACCCGGGAGGCGTTCGCGAGTTCCCGGGGGGTGGGCTGCGTCGCTCCAGCCGAGGTAACCTGGCGGTCTGAGGCTTTCTCTCCGGCGCCGTCTGCCTGCCTCACCGCCAGCAGGAGCAGGCCCGCGCCCGGCGTCTCGAAAAGTCTCCGGTAGAGGGAGACACTCCAGCGGCTCCTCAGACTCGCGAGCGGCCGGGGCCAGGAGTGGGTGGGGGTGATGGGGGGGTGGGGAGAAAGGGGGAGTGGGGAGAGGGGAGGTGTGTGAGGGGGGGGGCTCCGGGGGGCGGGTCCCTGTGCCGCTGACGTCCCGAGCAGTGCTGGGAAGTATAGGCTGTGTTGTCACGCCGGTGTCAGTCTGATGAAGATTGGCATCAGGTAAGCTGTCATTCATTTCCATGTCAGAGACGCTTTTGCAAGCGGCGGCGGCGGCGCGGCGGCGGCGGCGGCTGCTGCTGCTGCGGGCGGCTGCCTCAGAGCGCGTGTGTTTTATTCCAGTCCCCAAGCCAGAGTATTATTCATTGCGACAGGGCAAGGAGGAGAGAGGGAGGCAGCAGGGAGGAGAGAGAGGGAGGCAGCAGGGAGGAGGGAGGCAGGGAGCAGAGAGGGACGGCGGGAGCTTGCAGAGAGAAGCTGGGGAAGCGCCGGGAGAGCGCCCGCCGAGCGAAGCAGCGCGAGCGCGGCGAGGCCCGGGAAGGAGGCGGCCGGAGCCGCGCGGCCTGCCCGCGCCCCGGCCGGGCCAGCGCGCAGCCCCGCAGCCGCCGCCGCCCCGTCCCACTCGGTGGCCGGGCGCGCATTGTCCGCGGGCGCAAGGAGAGGGGCTCCGGACTCCGACCACCGCGGGCCCCGGACACCGTAGCGGGCAGGCTGGGAGCGGTGCGCCGCGGGCGCCTGGGGGCCCGAGAGTAGGGACCGGCGCGCGGGCCGGAGCCGGGTGCCGGGTGCCGGCGGCTGGAGGCAGGGCGCTCCGCGGGCGAGGCTGGGAACCGCCGGCCGGCTCCGGAATCGCCCTCGCCCGGCGGCGGGCGCCCTCTGGGTCGGCGCTTCCTCGGCGCCGCCAGCCTGGAGCTGCCTTCGAGCGACTGGAAGCGCTAGCCGCCTCAGACTCGGGCCGGGCGACCGGAGTCGACGAGCCGCGGCCGCGTCCGGCCGGGCCTGGGGAGCCAGGGCGAGAGGGGGTTTGCAGGCTGATCAATGGGGACGGAGGGGCCCGAGCTGTGGGTCAGGGACGCGGACCCCAAGGGCCACGCGCTGGGACCCTCGCTCCGGGGAGAGCGATGATTTATAGGATTTCTGGCTTTCTTTGGATTGTTAGGAGTCTTTGGTGAGGTCGGGGGAGGCGTAGGGGCCCACGGCGAGGTTGGGGATCCGGACCCCTAGGCTCGAGAATGAGGGCATGAGTTCGTAAAAGGAAGGACCGAAAGCGCCCAAAAGCAGAGAACTGAGGGGGATGGGGTAGGGTCTGGAGTCTGCCGCGCAAAGTTTGCATTTCTTTGGGGTTGCGCGTGCGAGGCGTTCCTGACTCCCGAACCCGAGGAAGAAACGAGCGAGGCGGGCCTCCTTTTCCCGGCTACGAGTGGGAGCGAGGCCCGGGGTGGTGGTGGTGGGTGGTTGTGCATCGACCCTGACTAGGGCTGGGCTTCAGGGCCAGGCTAGAGTTTGGATTATAGGTGCCAGGTTGTTTTCAGAGCGGGATTGAAGGAACGCTCCACATCCCAGGCAAAGCAAGGGACTAGAGGGCCCGGGGTTACATCTGAGTCTGGAGTGGAGCAACGGATGGCGTTTTAAACATTTAGCCACGGGATCGCAGCTTTGGGGAGGGGGGTAGTGGTTGAGGCTACTGGAATTTGGGGAGGGTCGTGCGCGCGCGAGTCCCCACGCTCGGTGGGTGGAAAGATTTTAGGTAGGCTATCAAAGTAGTTGAGCTGAGCCATGGTAGCGAGCCCCGAGTTTCTATCGCTTCTCCCCAAAAGCGGATCTGGAGGAGAGGACTTGAGGCTCGTAGGACCCAGTCCTAGGAGAAGGATTCCGGAAAGCGTACAAATAGAAGGGACGTTCTGGGCGAAGCGACAGGGCAGGCTTGGCGGGGCGCGGAGTGGATCCGAGGACCCGACCGGGCGGCTCGGCGGGCTTCGGAAGCCACTAAGGGGTCTGCAGGCGCAGTGCTGCGGAGCGGGTGGCCCGCAGGGGCCGCGGCCTGCGCTGGGGGCGCTAGCAGCGAGGTGCCGCATCCCGCCGGTGGAGTCGAGGCTGCGAGTGAGGGCAGCGCGGCCTCGAACTCTGCAACCCTAACCTGAGGCGCGGCTTCTTGACCCACAGGCGCTGCCTGCGCTTCTCCCCGCCCTGCCCAGCCCGGCCCCGAAACGCACAGCCGGGTCTGTGCAATGTTCCGCCTGGGAAAGGCGGGAGCTCTGAGTCCGCTACCCTCACCGCGCTTGTCCCGGGACTTCTCGAGCGTGTTGACTTTTCGGATTTCAAATGCTCTCCAACTGGTGGAAGCCAAAAGCTTCCCATTTGATGCGGATTTAGGCAGGTCCATCACCCCCCCCCTCCAATCTGAGAAAATGATGATTTTCAAACACAAGATATTAGCCCTTCTGTTTACCCTGCCACACTGGTTTTTCTGAGGCCTCAGGGGCCTTGGGGGAAGAGAGGGTGAGCCTCCAGCCTCTGGACTCGTGATCTTCCAGGAGAGCTGCACGCTACCCCCACCCTCACCCCCGCCCCACCCGGCTCAGGCCTAGTTGCGGGGAGGGCAAGAGAGGAAGAGAGGGGTTATCCCTCTGGTCAACAAGAGAAGTAGAGTGTGTTGAGGGTGTATGGAGGAAGGTTTGGAAATTTCTCCTTGCAATCTTTTACCGTCCCTCCCAGCCCTCCGCACCCCTTGCTGGGGCAGCCAGACAGCGCTTCCGGGAAGCAAAAGACGCACGACCCACGAGTGGCCGTGGCGTCCCAGGGCGCGGCGACCGCGCATCGGCCGGCGGTAGCTCCGAGGCTGTTGTTTAGTAGGCTTGGAATTCGTGCGCTCTCCCTCCCGCCGAGAGCCTGCGGGCGGGAGGGAGCCGTGACCCCACGGAGACTCCCCGGTCACCACCTCCCCTTTGTGAGCGCGAAAGGCATGAAAGCCGAGAGAAAGAGAAGCTGCTCAGAATAAGGGGCAGGGGGTTACTGCAGGGAGATGGGCCCGGCCACCGCTCACAGTAAAATGCCTCGTGCAAATTGCACTGAAGTGTACCCAACTTGCGACTGGCTGTTTTATGATCCTTTCTGGGAGTTTACTGCTCTCTGCTTTTAAGTCTATAGATTGCTTTAAGTTAATGAAAGTGCTGCTTTCAAAAGGGGCTTTTATTGTGCGGCAGTGGCCAGTCCAGTACCTCCCCTTTACTCTTCCAAAATGGGCCTATTTCAAAAGAGGGAATCTCCCCGAGTTCCCACAAGGACAGAGCTTGGGGGAGGACGCCATGGGACAATGAGGATTAATAAAAATCAATGTCCAAGTAATTCAGAAAGACGAGTTTGCTTCTATTCCAGCCCAGTTTCATCTGTTCATTCCTATATTGCCTTTTTGTATTTTCACGGAGTCTGACTTGAAATGTTGCTTGGTGCCTCCCCCTTACACCGCCTTTCAACATTGCTTTATGTAGGCCTGACCCTGTTCAATTAAACTCAAACTGGATTTCAGGATTTCAACTGGCTGCCAATTCAGACTGCAACTAAAATATTTACTTGGGGACTGGGGGAGGGGCTTTGCCTTGCATTTAGTAAGATAGATGTGGTAAAATGTCAGGGAGAAAGACTGGGAATCTAGGGAAAAGACCTGGAAGGCTGTTTTTTTCCAGCGCTTTTTCCTTTTTCAGTGTATTTGGCACAAAAGGTGGGATGACAAGGTTTTTGACTAGGTCCTAACACAGAAACTGCAGTGGGGCTGGGCTGTGGCTTGGACCGCATGTCATAACCATTTAAACTGTGGTTAGTTGTTCAAAGCTCAAAGCGTCTCCAAGCTGGGTTTCATTACCTCTACACCAGTTGCCTGGAAGTTCAGTAGCAATAAATTGTATAAACACATTTGAAGTAAGTTAGTGATGAAATAAGGAGAATTACTGTCTTGTGAGTGGAGAATCCTGAATTCATGGAGTTCTAGCTTAACTAGAAACATACCTCCTCTCCCTTAGCCTTGATGTTTATGGGTGCACCAGAGTGTGTGTTAAATTTCTTTCTGCCATGTCCATCTTCAACCTGGGGCTGTAACTCATTAGAGACCAAGGTTTGCCTAGAAAGCAAAAAGGCAGGGTTTTAAAGGGTCTCTATTAGCCTGGTTAGAAACCAAACCCAGCCCATCAACCTGACTTCCTTACCCTGGCCAAATGCAACGTGCAATATAAACAGCAGCAAAGCAGGCCAAATTAGATTTTTAAATGTTAGTGACTTAATAATACTCTGTTGTTAGCAACTGAATTTGTTTTTATTAAAGAAATAACCTATAAAATTTGTAGGTTTCCCACATGTTGCAAGATTTTCTTGCTATTTATTTAGTGTCCCCCCCCTTTCGAAATTTTATCTCTAATTTCAGACTTTTGTTCCTAATTTATTTAATTTAGAGCACATTTTCTAAATTAGTTTGAGGGAGGTGAGAAATGCTGTTATAAGTTTTTCTTCCTCCTATGCTGTGTGACACCAGGACTGTGCGACCGTAAGATATATATATAAACGTGTGATGCAATTGCTAGAGGTGACGGCATGTGAAGCAAAGTGTCTGGATCAAACAAAATGCAGATCAAGAGTATGGAGAGGGTAAAAATGATGCCAAAGAGGGAGAGCAGAGGAAGTTATATGGAAAACGAAATTATTCTGAGGCACCATTAGCCTCCATTCTAGCCAACACACCATGCTTTGCACAGAACACTCACATGAGATCTCTAGACTTACTGAAGACTGAATGATATTGAGAATCAGGATTTAGAGGGAGGAGCTGCACTGGCTGGGTTCTGTCCAGGCTGCGTGGCCAGGCTTGTAGCGATGGGGATCTGCTAATTTAATTAAATCTAATACCTGGTGGGATGGGGAGGAAGGAGCTAATCAACGTTGGCAGGGCAACATGCTGAGCTGGTGTTGAGGCTGAAATTTGGGGGGCTGGTAATTTTATATCCTGTTACTGTCTGGCTGCGTGACTCCAGTGGGTCATTTAGCTTCCGTCCCTCGGTTTCTTCATCTATAAAGTGGACTAAATCCCATGAATTCCTCATTAGGTGATGAGGAATGAATTCTGCATGAATCCCCACTCTGAAAGCATTCTAACTAATAAAGGAAACGCCAGAGAGAAGCCTTCTCAGCAGCAAAGTCACATTCTTCAGTGTGTTTTCTTTCCCTGTCTGGCTCTACAGCCTTTCCTTGCAACTCTCGGGAGTTCTTGGACTTGGGTGAAGAGGCTGAACTCCCATCTTTCTTTACGTTTGAGAATTTGAAAGCTCTGCTATGATTCCAAAAACCACCTGTACTTTATCAGGAGGGACAATTAGCTGAGATGGGGGAACTAGCATGCTTATTCCCCACAGTGCTACATGGCAACGGATGAACACAGAATCTGGCGCTCAGAACTTCAGTCCCTTGTCTTTATGCCACCTGGAAGAAAGGCTTGAGTTCCAACTAGCGTGTGGTTTCTGATCAAACTGGGGGGATGGGCGCTGATCCAGAGCTAGCCCCAGCCTGAACCTCACTTAGCAGTCTCCATGCTGGCAGATCAAAGCAGATTCTGGGCCAGAAAGCCCAAGAAGTCACACCCGGCACTTACACAAAAGTATATGCATTTGGAGTCTCCTTCCGTTCCGGTGCCTGATTGTTCAAAGCTAGCCCTGATACTGGCGACGTGGCTGCAATGGAATGCTTGCCTTTAATTCTTCCTCATCCATGGGGACTACTTGGGGTGATTTTTTTTTTCCCTCCACATGTTCTTATGCAGCAACATCTTAGTCTCTTAAGCATTCTGATTGGGGCTGAGAGCTGAGAAACTGGATGGGGGCAGAAGCAACAGTTTTGCCTGAGAGTTGGTAGGCACAGCCCCCTTCTACCAGAGCTCCTTCCAGAGCCCCCAGAAATGAAGGAGAACCAGCCCTCGGGCAGCTCAGAAGAGCTTGCCGCAAGCAAACGTGTTGTCTTCAGGGGGATCTGCTGTTTGGCTTGAATGTCTCACCGCAGGGCCTGCCTGCCTGGGTTTCTAATTACAAGAAGGACGTTTCTGCTAAGACCTATCTCACTAAAAACACATCGCTGTGTGTAATAAGAAACCCTAAACCAGGCAGGATATTTTAAAACTGAAGCAATGAAGATTAGATTAAGTCTCCACCAAACAGCTTCGTTCTTGTATTATTTTTGGCTGGAATGTGGAGAAAAGCAGCTGGCCCTGGGGCCCGGGGCCGGCTCTTGAGGGTTCGGATGGGGCCCGAGTGGGTGGCGTAACTGTTAGTTCCTCTGCTTAATAGGAACAGGGCCAATTTCAGTAAGGTTCAGTAAAGACAGTGGGGGTGCCTGGTGGGGAATGTGGGAGCTCTTGTGTGGGGGAGGGACCAGATGGGCTGAGAGTGGTCTGGAAGCAGCAGGTCAAGGTCACAGAGCACTGAGAATACTCTTAATCCCCCACTGCCTTAGGATCTAGTCTTTCGTGTTGAGGGATGTGTCCACTCCCACCCCTATTCCAGGCCTAGTAAACCCAGCCATGCTTCTCATGGTCTTTGCAGGAATCTTAATACAGTGGGTATTTTTCTGGGAGGAGAGAAGTAATAAACAGTTGTCCAAGATTCCTGGAAATAGAGTCCAGGAAACTGGCATCACGAGCCCTCGTCCTGTCTTGCTGGGAAGAGGTTACATGGTACTCGTTCATTCCTTTGTTCCTTCATTCAGCAAATATTCAGTGTCCTCCGTGTGCCAGGCACAGTCTTAGGCATTGAGGACACAGCAGCAAAAACGAACAGCAAATGCATATGATCATGAGGTCTGTCCCTGTTCTCAGGAGCTTGCTTGCTGGGGGGATAGACAGAACATGGGTTTAGCATCAGATACAGCTACACTGAGAGCCTTATATTAGTTACTAATCCCGTGGAATTAGACAAGTAGCTTAACGTCTTTGATCCAGTTTTGCCATCTGTAAAGTGGGAAATAAAAATACCTAGCTCACAGGATAGTGCAGTGGGCGCTTGCAAAGCATCTGGCACACAGGAGGGACTCACGTTATTTTGGACTCAAGACGCAGTTGGTGGATTCCCCGGCTTCCCCTGCTTCCCCAGGACATGGCCTGACCCTTTCGCAGGTCATTGGCACCATCAACAAGTGTGGAACAAAGAGCTGGTCATACTGGTCCTGGTGGCTGGGGCAGGGGTGGGGGCTGTGGTGGCAGTGGATGCACAGGCCCTGTCTTCAGTGAGTGTGCAGGTGTGGGGAGGAGACACAGACTTATGAGAGATGGTGTGTGGACACACAGGGGTGACATGAGTAACAGGGCATATGCCAGTAATGAACCTAAGAGACACAGGGGTGGTGGAGACTGCTGAGTAATCAGGACAGGGAGGAGGGAATAGTCCTGAAAGGTGAGCTCTCAGCAGTGTTAGTGGAAGGGTGAAGAAGGCCCAGTGGGGCTGGAGGGCCTGGACTGTGACATGCAACTCTAAAGTCAAGGGGTTTGGCAGGGTGAGGAGTTCAGCCCCTCTGACCAAGGGTGATGGCGCAAGTGCCACCTCTGCCCCCAGTACCATGCTCGCCTCACTGTTGGGGATTGATTTTTTTTCACACAATGAGGTTCACACAATGAGGGGTGTCTGAGCCGACTCTTCCTATTGACTTCTCCATGGGTAGAAATTAGACTAATGATTTAGTGTGTGAATTTAGTGCCAACCAACTAATTTAATTTCTGGCTACAACACAACTCACTTCCCTAGCATCCCTGTTTTTCCAAAGTCAACCAGCAGGGACTGTGGGCCCACGTCTGGCCCTCTTGGGGACCAGGTTGCTGACTGATGTCAGAATGCTTGGGATGTGGAGAGAACAGGGATTGAGACTAGCAGTCAGAGGACAGTGTCTTCTACGCTACACTTACCTACTGATTGGCTGTGTGACCTTCAACTAGCGACCTTCTGAGCATATGAGTTTCCTTGCCTATCCAGTGAGAAGCTTGAACTTGCTCTCTGGGGTCCCCCTTAGCTCCAAGTTGAAGTCTCTGTTTCCTCCCAACTGGATTGCTCCATGACTGGGCAATCCTGGAGTCCACCAGCAAACAATAAGCCCAGTCAAGCACCCTGACAACACAGGCCCCAAAACACGGCCTGCCAGGGTTTCGCCCCTGGGTGGCTCTAGTGTTTTAGGGTCTCAAGATGATAGGGGGTGACTGGCTTTGATTTGTCTGACCACTTACCTGGGGCATGAGGATGTGTCCTAGCAAGAGGGGCTGGCTCCATGGGGGCAGCATTTTCAGTCTGAAGATTCACTGGTCTCTTCACATTGTTAAGACAATGTGATGTTGGGGGAAAAAACAGATTCTGGAGGAAGATTCTGGGTACTACTCCTACCAAGCTAGGTGTCCTTGTGCCCATCCCTTAAACCCTCTGACCTTTAGTTTTCTTGCAATATAGTCAGGATAAGACAGAGGACATGGGAGTGCTGTGAAAATTCTAGAAGAAAATATATGAAAATTCTTGGTAAATGGTAAATATTACTTTCCTTTTCTGTGAAGCACATTCTTATGAGCTCTCGTTTGATTCTCTCAACTTTGTTACATCATTTTACAAATGAGAGGACCTGAGGTGCAGAGAGGGACTAATGTGGCAGGTCCGGATGGGGATGCATATGTGTGCCTGCTTGGGCAGAGCCACATGGGCTGGAGCCGCTCGGGTCTGCCTTCTAGAGCCATGCTCTTTTTGTAGGTTTTTGAACACAGAGCAAGTCCTGAGCTCCTAGAGCAGCTTTGCTTGAGCTCCACCGATCCCCCTCCTTGAGAACCTCATTAAAGGAGCCAGCTGAGTCCATCTCCTCCATTATCCATACCTTTGTGTGGCCAGCACTGGGGAGAGCTGTTATGGAAACCCAGACCTAGAAGATCTAGTTTTTACTTCCACAAAGCCTTAGTCCCAGGTGGGGCTGGGCTCCAGCACAAAAAGGGGGAAATCGATAAGGGGGCAGGGGGAATAATGGCAGTGGGTGGCAGTGGCAGAGCCGTTCCATCTGCCAGCCTAGGCCTGGGAGTTGGAGAGTAGGGGGGCGGGAGGGTGGCAGTATTGTCAAGGCTCATACCCACTGTCACATTTGTCCTCCTAGTGGTAGGGCCTGCTGCCACTGATGAGGAGCAGAGTGGGCACGGTCCCCTGATTCCAGGGTTGATGAGGCAGGGTGAACACCATGCCCAGCGGTTCCTCCAGCTGTCCTCATCCAAAGGCACCTTGTTATTGAGAACTACTCTATCCCAAGGCCTGTGATAAGTCTTGGGAGTAAAGGGGTGAAGGGGATATGGTTCCTCCTCTTGGTGATCAGGTCCTGTCCTCTCTCAGGTGAGGCTAAACTCTGTGTAGATTGAGTCCTGGTTTCAGGTCAGCCACAGAGCAAAGAAGCCCAGAGAGACGCAGGGTCCTGTGGTGATGGACACTTCTCACACTTGAGTCCTGCTTGGTTATTTATCCATCCATCTATCCACCCACCCACCCACGCACCTCTCCATCCATTCCCTCATCCACTCATCCACTCCCCACACCCATGTTGCAGGTGCAACATGTCTTGAGCCCACTGTATAATAAAAGCCCTGCCGTACGCTATATGGGATTCACGGCTTTTTCCTCTAGGGAATACACAATCTTATTGGGGTGTCTGAACAAATGCCCATCAAACTGAAGACAAGCTGTGTGACCTTTGACATGTTTTTTCCTTTCTTTGGGCCTCAGTATCATCATTTTATGCAGTGAGGAAGTTAGATGACATCATCTTCAAGCTCCTTCTGGTTCAACTGTTCGACGACTCTTTGGGCTATAGGTGCTGAAGCATGTGGTCCAGACCTTTGGGTGTGGAGTTCTGGAGATGGTGGTGGATACTGAGGAATAGTCAGCCCAATAGTGCTAGTGCCAATTAGGCGAGGGGGATGGGAACACTTAGATGTGGCAGTTGGGCTTCACCTACTTGGATGTAAGGACTGAGCCCTGCTGAGAGGGGCCCTTAGCACCCTCCATCTCTCAGGGGACTGTGGGGTCAGAATTTGAGCAGGAGAACCCAGCAGAAACGCCCAGCCCAGGGATATGCACTCAGGATTGTTGCTGTCCTGTGTCCTGGCTAGAAGTGGTCTTACTGCTGGGGTGGGACCCTTCTCCCCTCACCATGCTTCTGCACGTCTGGGTGACAGCTAGACGCACAGTGGGGCAGAGGTCCCTGGGGTACTCCTCACTTGTGGGTATGATTCTGGAGGGAAGCCAAGGAACTTGAGGGCATTCCCCAGGCTTCCCTGGAGGCTGAACCTGGGAATGGGACAGCTCCTTGCACAGCATAGCTCTCCTTGGGAAGGCACCCTCATTTACTGGAGCCTCTCAGAGGCAATTATTTAGGGATTGCTACCTCCTGCTGACTTCCAGATTGCTGGGAAAGCCCCTTTCCAAACTGGGCATCTGGTCTCCTGGAATACTTTTCAGTTATTTCCATTGAATTTAGAAGGGAGGGATAGACGGACTCCTCAGTTCCCAGGCAGTGCTGTGGGGAGTGCTGCTCGCAAACAATATTAGTTTTTGGCTTTTTTTTTTTTTTTCTTTTCCAGAATCTGATCCTGGTGGAAATGGACTCTTCCCTGAGGGAGGAGATGGGCTCCCACAGCTAGCTCATAGATAAAAGTAGGAGAAGGCGTTTTTTCCTGAGTTTGATTTCTGGGCAGTTGCGCAAAGCCACAGAGGAGTGGAAGCTCCTTCACTTGCATTGGGTCCTGTGGTGGACCCACCTTTCACCTCTTTATTAGAAAAACAAGGCTCAGAGAGGGTAAGAGGATGGTCTAAGGTCACCAGCTGGTCTTTCAGATCAGTGGCCTTTCCAGCCCAGCTTGCTGCCTTCTCCCTGGCATTGTGTGTTTGGGGAGAAGTCGCTGGTTTCCTCGCTGCCTCCTTTCTCCCTCTTCCTCCACCGCAGACCCCATGCTCCAGTGCATACATAGCTCAGTGTAAGATATGGGGCTCTGGCTGGGGGAGGTCATGGCTTATGAGCTGTGATGTGACAGGAAGGATGAAGGAGGCAGGTTGGTGTAGAATAAGCCAAAGGCCTAGGCTGAAGCCTCGACTCCATCATGTGCTCCCTGTGTCACCTTAAAAACGGCCCCACTGTCCTGTCAGTGATTTGGTGATAATGCCGAATGCCAGGCTGTGACAAGGACTGATGAGGGAATGTGTGTGGGTGTGCTGTGTAAACATGCATGGAGGCACCTACACAGTGCCTCGCGTGCACCTTGTCGGGGGAGAATTGGTTGGCACAATCTATGTGTTCCTTATTAGTTTAAATATGTGTATGTAGAGCATACACACACATACACATTCCTTCTCAGACTCACCCCGAGTGATGACAACCATGTTGAAGTGATTAAAACCTGGCAGGGTGGCTGGGATGGGAATGGTTCCCTCTGGGTGGTTTCCTAGGTTCCGGCACAGGGTCAACAAACCTGAATTACATACCTACTATGCGCAGTGGTTGTCCGCATTCATGGTTTTCCATCTAATCCAGCGCAGGCGCCATATGGGGCCTGATGTGTGTGGGTTGGCCTCTGCAGCCTGAACCAGGCCTTGGGCACCTCTCTGCTATGAATGATAGCATCCATTCCCTAGATTTTTATTGAGCACCTTCTAGGGGTCAGGCCCTGTGACAGCACTGGGGGTACAGTGGGAACTGGACAGGCCAACTTCATGCCTGGAGAGTTTGCAGTCTGTAGGAGGCGGACATTATTCAAGTGCTGTAGGTCATTAGCTAAGGGAACTCTGACAAGGGGCATGGGGAAGTTCAGGAAGGCATGAGAGCAAACAGGAGTGCATCCTCCCCAGGGGGTCTTGGAAGGCGTTCTTGAGGATTCAAGGCACAAGTTTTGCTGTGAGCAAGTTGAGGAGCAGGGTGAGAATTCTAACCACCCTGTGCCAGCCTTACCTGAGGTCATGCTGAGTGTTTTCCCTCAGATGAGGTCTTTTTCAGAGTGAGCTGGCCAACCCCTTCATTGCTGGAGGCTCCTTTTCTATCCCAGGCAAGAGCAGAGCAAGGCGAGAGGAAGAGAAGGTACCAGAAAAATCATGCCCAGGGTCTTGCCGTTCATCTGAGTTTCCTGGGCCAGCTGCCTCACAGAGCATAGCTGATCCTTTTCCCATATGGCTCTGTCCCCACCCCTCTTCCCCACCACACCACACTCCATCAGAAGAAGCCTTTAGAAAATGCAGTGACACCAGTGATTCTTCCTGCGGCCCCAGCCAGGACCGGACAACATCTGGACCAAGGCTCTGCCCCAAGCCTTTGGCTTACTCTATTTTTTTTTTAAAGATTTATTTATTTATGCATACAAGCTGGGGTGTAGGCCAGAGGTGTGGGGTGGTGAGAGGGTTCACCATAGACAGAGCAGGGAGCAGAACATGCAGATCGACTGAAATATACTGCTGAGGGGAGCAGCGGGTGAGGCAGGAGTGGTCTGCTGCGCCATGTGGGAATCTCCCTGGCTGGGTATCGAACTCGTGCTGCAGTGGCTCTGGATAGCTTCATAGTGCTGTGCTTAACCCGTTGCACTGCCAGAGGCCCTACCTTTGACTTACTTTTTACCAAGCTGCCTCCATCATCCTGCTGTCACATCACATATTGTTACCCATGATGGTGTGTGTTCATGTCTACATATTACCAGAGTCTGATTTCTGGAAAGCCCTCACGGGCAGCAGCTGTCTGCGGGGGGTGGCAGCCATGGCTCACCCCTCTTTCTCAGCACTATTTCTTGGAGGTCTAGTCCCTTTTCTTAGATGGGATGGAGTTAAGTTCTTGATGTTTCCTTGGTGTAGTGAACAGGGTCATGCCAGCCTTTTGGAAAAGCTGCTGAAGTTGGAAAGATTCTGCTGAATGGCACTTTGGATGGGGCAACAAAGGGTGACCAGAGAGAGACTGATGGGCTAAGGTACCTGGGGCTGTAAGTCCAAAGTTACTTAGGTGTGAAAAGAAAAGGGGTTTTCTTTTTATTCTTATTTATATATTTTACATTACTGTGTATTCCCCGTAGGATACAAATGGGGGGAGAAAAGAGCACAAGGGACTATGGTGAATAAAAGGGGTTTTCAAGGGAGTAGCTGACGGTGCAGCATAGACCCTTTCCTGAGTTCTGGGATTCCCCTGGTTTAGTGAAGGGTCCTGCCTCAGAGTCAGACCTGTAGGAGTTAAATCCATGTGCTGGAGTATGATCCTGTCCAATCTCTTAGCCTCCTTGAGCTGTAGTTTCTTCCGTTTTGTGAAATGGGGATAATAATGGCTCTTTGCAGAGGATTAAATAAAATAGCCCAGCAAAGTGCCTGATCTAGTGCTGGACGTCCAGATGGTACTCAGTATGATTGAGCTCGTTCCTTACACTTTTTTTTTCTCCTCATAGTGCTGGACATAGACACAGGTACCCTTTCAGGAGACAGCGGGGAGTAGGGCACAGAGAGGCTATGGGCCTCCCTGGAGAGCATGACTAGTATGGCAGTCTGAGGAGATGTTGGAGCTGGTTTCCCGGCATGGGGGGGCGGTGCTCAGGGTCCCCTAGTAGAACCAGGGCAGCTTGGGTGGCCTCACGGAGGGCTGTGAATTAGAGAATCTTTGAAGCAGGGAGTCAGAGGGATACAGGAAGGAATGGAAGGGGGAGGGAGGGAGGAAGGAAGGGAGAGAGGAAATAAACATTTATGAAGTGTCTACTGTGTGCTTGACATTGAGCTCTGTACTTTAGTACCCTTTTGATTTGATTTTATAAATTTAGAAGCATAGCATGAAATTTAGAAAGTCATGAAATCTCAGAACTGGAAAGGACAATCTATTCCATTATCTATCCTAACAGCTGCATTTTCTCTTTGGGGAAACCGAAGCTCAGAGAGGGGCAGTAACTTGACTAAGGTCACAGAGGAAATCGGTAACAAA
Source organism: Scalopus aquaticus (assembly GCA_004024925.1). Lineage (NCBI taxonomy): Eukaryota > Metazoa > Chordata > Mammalia > Eulipotyphla > Talpidae > Scalopus > Scalopus aquaticus. Next base: position 194,423 of record PVIJ01001194.1, on the reverse strand, counting down.
GCTGGCTTAGAAACTTCCCAGACCAGGCCAGTTGAGGCAGAGCAGAAAGAGTCTAGATCTTGGAAGCAGAAAGACTTGGTTTTAGTACAGACACACTTACAGAAACTGCTTACTTCTGGAGTCTCCCTTCTCTTAGTGTAAGAGGGGAGAATAATTCTCAAGTGGGGTCTGGCAATGAAATGTGATAACTTGTGTAAAGTGCATGGATTGATTGTATCCAGGGCTCTTTGGGTTTTGTCCTTGCCTCTTCCAACCCCGTGGCTCATATCTCTGGCCATACCGACAGAGCCTTCCAAAGATCCCAAACTTAGGTGCTTAATAAACAGGATATCTGGGGCATTCATTCATCCATCTCTCCAGTCATTTATTCTTTAAGTATGTATTGGGTACCTCAATATAGCACAAGTGTGTGCCAAGCATTGTCCTGGTGCCCGGGATAGAAAGATGAGCAAAAACAGATGTAGCCTCTAACCTAATAGAGGCAGATGGAGAAGAGAGGCATTCATTTTAAAAGAAAACCATATAGGGCCTCCCCGGTGGTGCAGCAGTTGAGCGCTGCGCAGTGGAGCTGTCAGCAGCGGCGACGCGAGTTCGACGCCCGGCCAGGGAGAATCCCACATGGTGGGGCGGACATCTCCTGCCTCGCCCGCTGCTCCCCTCAGCAGTGTACTTCTGATCTGCCTGTTCTGCTCCCCACTCTGTCTCTGGTGAACCCTCTCGCCGCCCCACGCCTCTGGCCTGTGCCCCAGCTTGTATGTAAAAAGAGAAAACCATATAGATCAATATAGGAATACATGTGTAGTAAGAGCTTTGAAGGGAAGAATATGAAACTAATAGAGCATTTAAGAGGAAGACTTTACTAGTGAGAGCAAGGAAGGGGCTCTCTGAACTGAGATCTAAAGGAGGAATAGGACATAAGTAAACAAAGACAGAAGAGTGTTCCGGATGGGGGAACAGCAGGTGCGAAGGCCCTGAGGAGAGAGGAGGGGCTATCTGGACAAGGGGCTGGGGCAGAGGGACAGGTCAGGGGTAAGCACAGAGCTATACCTTGAAGGGGCCTGGGAGGGAAGACAGGTGTCTGATTCTCGATGGGTCTGCTCCTTCAGGGAGAGGTGGGAGAACCCCACCCGAGATTCTGAAATGGAGACAGGGTAGAGTTTGGCTATGGACCTAGAGAGAAACAGTACCTCTGAACCTCAATTTTTCTGCCCTCAAATGAAAATAATAAAGACATCATAAATCAGTTACAGGTCCATGGTGAAGAGGAGGGAGTTAAAAAGGAGCAAATGGACACAGTACTTGGTCTTCCTAAGAGTGAATGATGTCAAATTCATTTGTGTTAAAAGCGTCATGATTTGGATTCTACTTCAGTGAAAGTCAAGGGCCTGATGATGGCTGAATCTCCGCCCCCGCCCCGCAGACACCTCTCTGCATCCTTTCCTCCAGCCACACTGACCTCCCAGGCCACCCTGCTGCGGTCACACTTTGGCACTTGCTTCTCTCCTTGGTGCTTTCTTTTCCAGATAGCAGCTATTTTGGATTTTCCAGGTTTCTGCCCCAATGTCATCCTCTCGCTGAGGCCCTACCTGAAGCAAAATCCCCTTTCTCCTACCCACCCCTGGGCTCTCCAGATTCCAATCTCTCTCTCTCTCTCTCTCTCTCTCTCTCTCTCTCTCTCTCTCTCTCTCTTTTGGCTGCTAATTAAAATTCAAAACAGTGCTTGCACATAGGAGAAACCTACTCAATATTTGTGGAATGAATGAATGAATGAAGACAAGATCTAGTAACTTGTGAGATTCATTCAAAGATGCTTTCACCCCTTCCTCTGAAATTGACTCATGGAAAATCAAAATTGGAAGGAAATAAGTCTTCCAGTCGGTCTTTGAACAGAAGACCTTTCATTGGGCAACTGAGTAAGCAGAGGTCCAGAGAGGTTAAGGGGCTTGGGGAGGTGACACAGTGCAGAATCAGGGCAAGAACTGAGGCCTCTGTGGTTCACTCCAGGACTCTTTCTATGCAGTTTTGATTTTCCTGCCTGCACTGCTCCCGGATGAGGAACGGTTTGTTTTGCGGGCCTCGGATTTCTGAGAGTAGAGGATGGCCAGGGGCTGTGGCTTCCTTGACATCTGCTCCTGGGCCACCTGACCTGAGGGGCTATCATTTCCTTCCACGATCTCTGCTGCTCCGGCTCATCTCGCTGTGAGACTTGTTGGGGCCAGCCTTGGAGTGTTAGTAAAGGTGACGCTGACCACTGACGGGCAAACGCGCTTCTCTCTTGAGCACTAGGAATAAAATGAAATGTCAGTCTTCTGTAAAGGTCAATCCATAGGAAATGATTTTACAGTTCTTCTTGGTGGGAGTCTGCCCAAACATAAAGAAGTATCAGTTTCTCGCTTTGCACTCCAGGAGCTACTAGTAGCTAGAATAGTTAATAGTTACCATGAATACATTAGTTAATACATTACTAATGTATCAGTGTTGTTAATATATTAACATATTTATATGTAACATATTAACATAATTGATATTGTTAATATTTACATTAATGTTAATATTAAAATAATAACAGTGATGATAATGCTAATGATAATAATAGCAAGCATTTATTGAGTGGTTACTGTGTGCCAGGGACTGTTATAAACACTATTCTGAGTAGGAGAATAGCTATGTCTGTTAATGCATTTGATTTTCACAATCAGTCTTTGAGCCAGATGCCCTACTCCTTTCATATCTGAGTAACTTGAGGCACAGAGAGGTTAAGCCACCAGTTCAAAGTCACACAGCTAGTATGTGAGGGAGCCAGGAATTGAACCGGAATTGAACCCAGGTAATCTCTTACTAGTGCCCATCCTCTTAGTCATTAAGTTTAATAATAGAATGTAAGATTATATTGTGAGGAGGTGGTGTGAGATCAAGGGAAGTGGTTTCACTGCAGGCTGGAGTAGTCAGGGATGACTTCCTGGAGGAGGTACTGTCTGAATCAGATGTGTTTAGATAATCAGAGAGAGACTTAGTTCTCTTGGTTTTCCATCCTCATATGATGGGAACACTGATTAGATGTATCTGGTGAGGACCTTGCTATGGAATGAATCTCTTCCTCCCTTGATGGCATTCTTCCTCTCCCATGTGGAGATGACATGAGTGAGCTCCTCTACCAGCTACCCAGTGGGGACTAAGAGCAGATCTGGCATGATCTGGCTTGCCTGTCCAGAGAAAGAGTTCCCCATGGACTGTGTCTTGGGCAGTCTGCCTGGATTCTTGGGTAGGGGGCTTCATGGGCAAGACTGTCGGGTTTCAGCTTCTTCGATGGTTAGGGGGGCTTCTGAAAAGATCCTCTAACTGGTCTTCAAGATTGTGGCTGTTCTACCTATCAAATTGGCTTGTAATCCTTACTGTGGGGTTGTAGAGAGCGTTTGATAGGGGCTATGTTTTTAAAGAATCAGGATCAATTGACATGAATTACAAAGACCTCCGCTGTCCTCCTCATAACATCCAGCTCAACCCAGGCTGCTCTTGGTCTTAGTCTGAAACTGGGGCACAGAGAGGAATTTCTTTGCATGACCTGAACTTTTGGGGCTGTGCTGGAGGACAAACTAAAAGCTATTCTCCTACTCAGAATAGGAGTCATTGAAATGTTCCTCAATTATATTTGCATTCTGGAAATACACTTGCTTTCTTTTAGATCCACAAAGCAGAAGGGAGCCTCCATTGTAAGTGACCAACCATCTTGGTTTGCTTGGGACTATACAGGTTTTGGTGCTAAAAGTCCCATGTCCAGGGCCTCCACAGTGGCGCAGCGGTTAGGCGCTGCGCTGTGGAGCTGTCAGCAGCTGCAACGCTAGTTCAACACCTGGCCCGGGAGATTCCCACATGGCGTGGCAGACCTCTCCCGCCTCGCCCGCTGCTCCCCTCAGCAGTGTGTTTCCGTCGCTCTGCCTGTTCTGCTCCCCGCTCTGTCTCTGGTGAATCCTCTCGCCACGCCACGCCTCTGGTCTGTACCTTAGCTTGTATGCATAAATAAATAAAGCTTTAAAAAAAAATAAAAGTCCCATGTCCAGGGGAACCTCTCAGTCAGGGGGCACTGGGGCAGTTGGTGAGGATGTCGTGGAACAAGAGCTCATTCACCTGCTAAAGGCTTCCCAGGCTACCTCCCTTTGCCTTGTGAATCTACCAGCAATAAACCGAAGTCATTGGAGGCAAAGGCTTTGACTTTAGAGGGACCAGAGGTCAAATCCCACACTGGCCATGTTCTACAGCTTGACTTTAGCCAAGAGTCTTAACCCAGATCTCAGCATCCTCATTTGTGTAGATGAGGCCTGTAATAATGGAATTGTAATGTTGAGCTGGTGCTCAAAAGACCTAATGTATATAGAGCACCTGGCATGGGAGAAGTGCGACAGAGAGCAGGCTCAGCCTTGCAAGCCATTGCTTTCATTTAAAATTTTTTTTTATTTGTTTGTTTGTTTGTTTTTATTGTGGTAACATTGGTTTATGACACTGTATATGATTTGGAAGCGTAGGAGCACACTTCTTCAGAATTGTGTTACCACAGCACACCCACCACTGACCAAGACACCCAGAATCTTCCACCATAGTCCTAGGGGCCCTCTACACCCTTCTCTCTACCCTTCCCCTTCCCCTTTGGTACCCTCCATTTTACAGTTAGATTTCTAGGGTTTGTTTTTGGCTTGGTTTTTGTCTGATCTTTTGTTTTGTTTCTCTGTATTCCACATATGAGTGAAATCATCCAGCATTTGTCTTTTCCCTTCTGACTTATTCCACTTAGCACAATCCTCTCCAGCCCCGCTGATGTTGTCGCAAATGTAAGCCATTACATTTATTCAGTGTTAGGGAAGGCTTGAGAAGAAGTAGCTGCTTTCTGTCTCGTAAAGCGGCTGGGCTGGGAAAAGGCCTCCCTGCGTCTCCAAGTCTGCTGCACCTGCCTGCTCTGTGATGTTTAGTTTTCAGACCCAGTGGGCTGAGGAGTCCTTTGAGCTCCGCTACAAGATGGCTGCAGATGGGACAAATCTGTTCCCTGATGGTCTGCTCTGCGGGTTGTTGGTGACACATCTTAAGTTCCTGCCCAGCTACCCTCTGCCACTGTGGCCTGTTCCTGGGCCACTTCTCCCTAATGGAGGGTGAGCTGTGTTCACTGGACATCGCCTCTTCTTTTTAAAATTAACCTTGTTACATTGACTCTTTTTAACAGTCAAATGACACTAAGAAGATAAACACCATTTCCAATGATTCTTAAACTCACAAAAAAGAGGTGATTGTCTTTTCCTGGATTCTCCACACTACAGTTGACCTTAATGAGCCAGGGGCATCAGCAGATTTCATTCACTTAATGAATGAAGTGTTCATTAAGTGCCAGGATGGGCAGGGAATGGTTTCATCCAGAGCACAGAACATGAATGGGCGATTACTCTGAGCTGAATGTGTTCTGTTTCCTGTGGGGTTTCCCTCTGTTGCCTGTGGACCTTCCTTTGCTTCAGATACATTTTCAATTTATTTAGCACCCACTGTGTGCCAGCCACCATGGGGAGTGGCAACAGATGATAAGATATGGCCTCTATGTGAAGGAGATTACACTTTGAGTGGGGAGATAAGCAGGAAAGTTAAATTATTTTGGAGGAGTTACATAACAATAGAGTGATTCACCACAAGAGATGTTACAAGACTGAGGATTTGTTACCAAGTGAGAGACACTAATGAGAGGCTCTCAGAGGAAGGACAGACCATGTGGGTGGCAGGAGTAGAAGAGATTTCCTGGAAAGGGGTGGTATCAAATTCCTGACACTTATTACCTTATTGCAGACTTGTGATCCTGCAGGTATGGCGAGGCTGATTTTTACACACGGGAAAGGCCCAAGTGGAAATAATATTCTATGGTATGTTCATACCACATTTTCATACCACATTTATTTCTCTACTTATCTGTTGATCGATGTTTCTACTTTTTGGTAATTGTGAATAATGCGGTTTCCCTGTCTTCCATTGTTTTGGGTATATACCTAGGAGTGAAATGGCTGGGTCATATGGTAATTCTGTCTTTAACTTTTTGAGGGCCCAGGAAACCATTTTCCACAGGGGCTGCATCATTTTATGTTCCTACCAGCAAAGCACAAAGATTCCAGTTTGTCTCCATCCTCATGAATACTGTTACTTTTTGACTTGGTGGGTTGTTTGTTTACAGTCATTCTAGTAGGTGTGAAGTGATATTCCCTTGTGGTTTTAATTTGCATTTCCCTAATGACTAATGATGTTAAGCATCTTTTCATGTCCTTATTGGCCATTTATATATGTTTTTTCTTTGCAGAAATGTCTATTCAAGTGCTTGCTCATTGTAAAATTGAGTTGTTTGTCTTTGTGTGGTTAAGTGGAAGAGTTCTTTATGTATTCTGGGTAATTAAACCCTTAATCAGATACAAGATTTGCAAATATTGTCTACTATTCTGTAGATTGTCTTTTCATTTTCTTGACAATGTCCTTTCATCAACAAAAGTCTTTAATTTTAATTAAGTCCAATTTAAATATTTTTCTTATGTTGTTCATATTTTTGGTGACATAGCTAATCATCATTGCCAAATGCAAGGTCATGAAGATTGAGCCCTGTGTGTATTTTGCAGAGTTTGATGTTTTGGTGCTTTTATTTAGGTTGTTGATCCATTTTGAGTAAATTTTTATATATGGTGTGAGGTAGAAGTCGACCTTTATTCTTTTGCATGTGGAAATACAGCTGTCCCAGCACCTTTTGTTGAAGATACTGTTCTTTCCCCATTGGATTTGGCGCCCTTGTTAAAATCAGCTAGCCATAAATATATATAGGGCTATTCCCAGACTCTTGATTCTATTCCAGTGGTTATATGTCTATACATTTGCCACTAGCACAGTTTTGATTATGGTAGTTTTGTGGTAAAATTTGAAGAGTGTGAACTTTTAGACTTTGTCCTTCTTTTCCAAGATTGTTTGGAGTATTTGTGGCCCCTTGCAACTCTATTTGAATTTGAGGATCAGCTTTTCTATTTCTGCAAAAAGGTTGTTAGAGTTTTGAAAGGGATTACATTGACTCTGTAGGTGACTTTTGGTGGCATTGCCATCTTAACAATTTAAGTCCTCCTACTTATAAACATGAAATGTCTTTCTATTTATTTAGGTCTTCTTTAGTTTCTTTCAACAATTGTTTTTTAGTTTTTAGTGTATAAGCCTTTCACCTTCTTGTTTACATATATCCTTAGGTATTTTATTATTTAAGGCACAATTGCAAATGGAGTTGCTTTCTTAAGTTGCCTTTCAGATTCTGCATTGCTTATATAAAAACACAACCATACTTTTTGTATACTCTCTGTTACCTTGTGACTTTGTTGAATTTATCAGTTCTATTTCTTTACTTGTGTATCCTTTAAAATTACACACACACACACACACACACACACACACACACACACACACACACAGGATCTTGTCATCTACAAATAGAAATTGTTTTATTCCTTCCTTTCCAGGCTCAATGCCTTTTATTTCTTTGTCTTCCTGGAATTTCTCTGACTTGAACATCCAGTCAATGTTGAATAGTGATGGTGAAAGTGGGCACCTTGACTTATTTCTGATCTCCTGGGGAAAATTTTCAGTCATTTACTATTGAGTATGATGTTTGATGTCTATTGCCTTTTTTAATGATCGATCACTCCCAGGACCGTGGGTCAGGTGGGGATGGGGGTAACCATGTGCTTTTTTCACCCAATAAATACATTTCTACTGAGGGATAATGTCTTAGTCCATTTGAGCTGCTATAACAAATAGTGTAGAATGGGTAGCTTACAAACAACAGGATTTTATTTCTTATAGTGACAGAGTCTGGGAAGTCCAAGAGCAACACACTGGCAGATTTGGTGTCTGTTGAGGGACCATTTCCTGGTTCATAAATCACCAACTTTTTTTTTTTAAAGATTTATTTATTTATACATACAAGTTGGGGTACAGGCCAGAGGCGTGGGGCGACGAGAGGGTTCACCAGAGACAAAGTGGGGAGCAGAACAGGCAGATCAGAAGTACACTGCTGAGGGGAGCAGTGGGGCGAGGCAGGAGAGGTCTGCCGCACCATGTGGGATTCTCCCCCGCTGGGCCTCGAACTGGCATTGCGCGCTGCCGACCGCTCCGCAGTGCAGTGCCTCAACTGCTGCGCCACCAGGGAGGCCCAAATCACCAACTTCTTGACATAACCTCACAATGCAGAAAGAGTGAGGGAGCTTTCTGGAGTCTCTTTGAAAAGAGCACTAAGTCCTAAATACTTCCCAAAGGTCTCATCTCTTAACCATCACAGTAAGGTATTAGGGTTTCAGCATATGAATTGGGGTGAGGGGCTCACAAACATTCAGTCTATGGAAGAGAATCATATTTGGCATCTTGTACAGAGAAAATACCCACTAATTAGAACATGCCAGTTTCAGGGAGGGCTAACCATACTGTGAAAATGTCAGTTGAACTAAAACACAAACATCCCTGAATTTCCTACTATGTAATAGGCACTTTTACTACCTCATCTAGGAGGTAATAAAGCCTGGGAGATAAGCCTTTTATTATTACCACCCCCATTTTAGATGCAAGGAAAAGAAGGCTAAAGGGGTAAGCTGATTTGTCGGGCACGTGAGTTTGCAAGAAGAGTTAGGGGTATGTGGTAAGCTTCTTGATTTGTAAATTGATTTCTTGTTTTCTGTCCAATAATTCTCAAGGGAAGAGAGTGAGGACTGCCCTTCTTTGTGGGAGTGTATCAGAACCAACTTTCTCAAAGATACTGCCGCTCCTCACTTATTTTGATAGATTGCTCCTTCAGGGGTGCCTTGCTCCAGTAGAGATTCTTTTTTTTTTTAAGATTGATTTATTTATGCATACAAGCTAAGGTACAGGTCAGAGGTGTGGTGCGGTGAGAGGGTTCACCAGAGACAGAGTTGGGAGCAGAACAGGCAGATTGACAGAAATACACTGCTGAGGGGAGCAGCGGGCGAGGCAGGAGAGGTCTGCTGCACCATGTGGGAATCTCCCCAGCTGGGCGTTGAAATTACATTGCCGCTGCTGACAGCTCCACAGCACAGCGCTTAAGTGCTACGCCACCAGGGAGGCCCCCAGTAGAGATTCTTTACTGCCTGGGTCCGCCATGATGGACAAGAGGTAGCTGAAACCTGAAGATGTATGTAGAGAGAAAAGGTTGAGAGCCGCTGTGAACCCCAACATCTTCCTTCTGTTCCGATGTTGGTGTGCCAAATTGGCTAGAGAATTTTGGAGTTGATTCTATCAGAAAGTTCCAAGAGGAAACACTTTGTGACGATTGGGAGTAAATTCTTTGCAGCTCAGGCAGAAGTGCTAGGTCAGGCAACTCTGTACCCCGAACCCTGTATTGTTAACTCAGTAGTAATCAACACTCTTAGGGGAGATTAGCTTTATCAAGTAACTGCAGCCACAGGTACCTGGATAATTCATAGCCAATGGTTGGTTTCTGCCTCAAATTTCTGCGTCATTGAAACTCTGTCAGATCCTATTTTAGACACATCTAGTGTCTGCTAGGGAGAAACTGGGGGTGTGATCCTCGCATAGAATCCCAATTGCAAGGAGCATATTCAGTAGAAAAGTCCTGGGCCCTGGGTGCTGATCCTCAGCTTGGGTAAGACACAGCCGGAGTTGCTATTGATGTTCAGACTGAAGACCCCTGCACACAAAAGTCCAAATAGCCCAGGGCAGGGGAAGGCTGCAAGTTTGTTCTCCTGACTTTGTAAGTTGCGTTTCCTCTTTCTTCTGGCCTATCTGTCTTCACTTTAGTCTGGAAGAGGGACATGGGTGAATTCAGTTCCCCGCTCCCTCTCTCCCACTTGGAGCAGGATTTGCTGAGTCCATTGCCAATGTTGGCCATTTCTGTGCCCTGTTAATGTTGACCCTGCATACTAGCACTCTCAGGTCTTTTTCTTTTTACAAATATTAAAATAATCAGTTATTTGTAAAATATTTGGCAAATATTAGTAATGCAAATTTTAATAAGTACAACATTTTATTTCTTTATTTCCTTATGTAACTGTAATGGTATTTGGGCCAAACCACTAGCACTTATTTTAAAAAACAAAATAAGAAGGCCTGAAATCTTTACTAGTAGCAAATACCGCAAGGTACGGATTATTATACAAATTGTGTACAAATTTTAAATACAAATACAATAGGGTTGGATTTCAAAGGAAGACAAACAAGAATCCTCAGTTCTTGATGAGACTTTCCCTGGCTGCAGATGGCCATGGGGACAAGTCTGCCAAGAGGGATGTCTATTGAAATTCTAAAAACAAACACATATACAAACAAAACCAAGGGGAGAGGGTAGCTCTGCCTCCCCTTCCCCAGTAATCAGTCCTTTTCAGATTAAATTCAGCAGGTTTTTATTGCCTTCATTCAATGTTGCCAAAGTCTGTTAGTCTTCAAAGAATTCAAAATCTGCTCCCTGCTCAATAGCAAAAAACTTTCACCTCCTTTATTTTTCCCTTGCTCTACTCTTCCTTCCTCCACTCTCCCACCTGTCTCTGTCCACTCCTATATTTGTCCTGTCTGGAAAGCTGGAACTTTGACATTCACCTTTCTCTGCCCTTGTCCCCCTTTTCATTTTCTGTTCTGTGACAGAAGCAAATACTCCAGTTTGCCCAGGATAGTCTTAGTTTAAGTCTATGTCCCAGTGTAATTGTAATGACTCCCTTTCCATGCTCAAAAGTGTCCAAATTTGGGTAATAAATTAAATGGTCAGCCATTCTTTAACCCTCCAGAGGCTGAAATTGTCCTCCCGTTCTTCTCCTTGCCTGGCGTGTCACTGCCACACCCCTTGGTTTTGCCTGTACTGCTGCGATCACCTCCTTTCTCATTTCCTTTCTTCCTGTGCCTCTCACTTCCAATCCATTCTGCAAAGCACTGCCTGATGAACTCTCTCATAATTCAGTACTCTGCTGTTCACTTCATTGGTTCGTCGTTGTTTAACAGGATATGATTCATACTTCCTAGTCTGACACTTAAATCCTTTGCAACCCAGTCTCTGGTTTTGTCTCTAGTTTTTTCTCTTTTGGTTTCTTTCTTTTTTTTTTTTAAGATTTATTTATTTATGCATACAAGAACTGGGGTGTAGGCCAGAGGTGTGGGGTGGTGTGAGGATTCACCAGGGACAGAGTGGGGAGCAGAACAGGCAGATTGACTGAAATACACTGCTGAGGGGAGCGGCGGGTGAGTCAGGAGAGGTCTGCTGTGCCACTTGGGTCAGCTCCCTGGCCAGGGATCGAACGCATGCTGCAGTGGCTGCAAATAGCTTCATAAGCTGAGACTTAACCCATTGTGCCATCAGGGAGGCCCTCTCTTTTGTTTTGTTTTTTTTTTTAAAGATTTTTTTTATTTATACATACAAGCTGGGGTACAAGCCAGAGACATGGGGCGGCGAGAGGGTTCACCAGAGACAGAGTGGGGAGCAGAACAGGCAGATCAAAAATACACTGCTGAGGGAAGCAGCAGGAGAGGCAGGAGAGGTCTGCTGTGCCATGTGGGATTCTCCCTGGCCGGGCGTCGAACTCACGTCGCCGCTGCCGACAGCTCCACAGCGCAGCGCTTAACCGCTGCGCCACCAGGGAGGCCCCTCTTTTGGTTTCTTAACATGAATCTCATTTCTACTCTAACAGGTTGAAGCACCCTCCCTTGTCCTTTGATGACCACTCTTGTTCATGGGGTCCACTACCTGGGCTCACATTCTGGCCATTCCTACAGATGCCAACCCCACACATCTGTCCTTCCAGCCCAGAGTCAATTCCTACCTCTCAAGCTCAGCATTCTGTGACCAGCCCATCCCTCAGCACTCTCTCTTCCTCTGAACTCCTCGGCCTAGAGCAATTATTGCCTGCACAATTCATTTGGCATCTAATCATGTACTGCCTCATGACTTTTCATATATTGCTATCTCCAACTAGGGCTGAAAGTATTTTGTGTAATTTCACTTTTCGATCTCGAATGCCTCATTCCTCAGTGAAATCGCAGGTTCCTTGAGGACAGGAACTGCGTCTTATTTTTTATTTCTTTCGGCACCAAGTGCCTAGTAGGTATAAAAAAATCCTTCCCTGAAAGACTTAATAGACATTCATTTAGGAATCCCAAGACTGGAAAGACCCTTAGGATCCTGTAATTCAAGCTCTTATTTTGCAGAAAAACAACAAAAAAACGAAGACCCGAGAAATCAAGAATCTTGCTCCTGGAGACCCATCTAATGTAAATGGCAGAGACAGGTCCAAATGCCCATCTTGTCCTTGGAAGTTCAGTGTGCTTGTCCCCATCAGCAGGCTGCCTCCTGTGTGCTGATTTGATTTTGTGAATGGACTCCACCCATTTTCAAGGATGAGTAGAAAGCAGTGGGAAAGATAGTCAGCAAACCAGGAGTGCCCCAGTAAGGTCATGGAGATGGAAACTTGTTTGACATAATTTTGCAATTAGGCCAAGGTAGTCCTTACAGAAGAAATTTGTGTGGGAGGAGTGATGAAGACCTTCGATCTCATGAATTAGGCTGCACAACATCTGTCACAGCCATGCCACCTTCCCATGCCTTACATGTGTGGTTCAACTCAGGACCTTGTTGCTGGGATGTTGTGTGTGTGTGTGTGTGTGTGTGTGTGTGTGTGTGTGTGTGAGTGTGTGTTGGGAGGTGTGTGCAGGAAGGCCAGAAAAGCATGTGGAGAAACGTTTGCTTGAAGGCAGCTGGGTCACATTTGCTTTGGGCTGAATCGAAACTGTTCAGTGATATTGAAAAGTGCCACCAGTAATGCCGCTATATATAGCTTTCAACTTTAATAAGGTGTTGCAAAAACTATGAAAATACATATAACTAAAAACACATTTCACTGGAAGCTTGATCTTGAATGCCTTTCTAGTGCTCCTGTGTGGTGCTTCGTGCTGTCAATAGAGCCGTTAAAACACAATGGAAAGTGGGTAATTGTGCATTATATGGCTTTTGTTTTCCGTTATGAAATATTGACATCTGAAAAGAGAGTGGGATTATCGTGGTGGAGTGCATGGCAGAAGAGACGTGAGAGGCCGGTGGGGGGTGAGGGCTGAGGGTGGAAAGCAGGATTCCGGTTGCTTCTATTCCAGGGGGTCTCTCCACATCTTGGCTTTGCTCGTCATAAACCTGGGCAAGTGCGTACATTTAACCGGTGTGAAGAGGCTCTGAGCTGATAACCAGGGTTCGCAGAGGACTCTGGGGTCCTGGCATAATATGCAAGGGCAGGGGCTATAGCTAAAGAATGTGTCTGAAGGCAGCCTGGGGAGATAAGGGCAAATTAAGCCAGGAAACAGGCACCAGGATTGTTTTCCAGGGAAAGCTGGGCGGGTGTCCATGCTTGGGGCTTCTGGAGGGAATCCTTTTTTTTTTTTTAATTTTTAAAAAATTTTTATTGTTATTTATGTCTTTTACATTTTGTATTCCCCTTGGGTAGCCCACCACCAATTCACCCGTGATCCATCTCCATGGTCCCTTGTGTTCTTTTCTATTCCATTTTGTGCCCTTATCCTGCCCCCCCGCCCCGAGTGTCTCTCTCCTATTTGGTTTCTGGCGGGGAATTCTTAAATGATGTCCCTTCCCCTGACGCCGCCGGAAGCCTGGCAGGAGCTGGGTCTGGAGAAGGCAGAGACTTTGCAAAAGTGCCTTCTGCCTCAGGCACACTTGTTCCTCCTGCAAGTAACAACAACTATAAAATAATAATAGCTGGTCTTTATTGAGTGCTATATGGCAGGTGCTTTGCATACCTTTTCTTACTTAATTCTGACAACAGTTCCACTTTCTGGATAGAACTGAGGTCAAGTTAGAGAACTATTTGCCTTATCTCCAAGCCCCCTCCCTCTTTCATAGGACAGCAGGGAGGCTTCCCCCCCGAGAAGTCATAAGCAGCCACAGCCAGCTGGTATTGTTGGTTTTGGGGGCGGCATCAGTCCTGGCTGGCTGGGAAAGTCGTTGTGAGCTGTCAGTGCACTGAGTGTTGTCCCGAGGTAATCTGACAGCAGCCCTGCCCAGGGGAGCCGCAGAGACACTTGGGGCGTCCAGGACAGTCCCCCCTTCTCCATACAGGTGACCCACTTGCTGCAATTCAGCCTTCAGGGGAACTTCCCTGTGTCGGGCAGCATTGCAGGGGTCTGCCACTGGGTTTGAGGGACGACCTGTCTCAGTAGATGGATTGCATTTGGTTTGCTCAGAAGGCATTTATGGCTTTATAAAGCTCTTAAATTGGCTCTTTCCCCCCCTCAAAACATTTCTTCAAGCTTACAAGGCCAGTTTTAGAATAGCAATTACCAGCTCCAATATCCCCCAGCAAACTCACGCTGTGCTGTTGTATATAAACTGCTTGGGACATTTGTAATGCTGCCACACAGCGTATCTGCATGGCGGAAAGCCCCCGTCTGTCCCGAGGAATGCTGCAGAGGCCCTTTCTCAGCTCTAATTTATGGGCCACATAAAACTCTGTGAAGTTGCCCTGCATCTTTCTGAGGCAAAGTTGAGGTTTTTTACTGTTTCAAGCTGCTAATTTTTACCATTTAAAGCCAGCCTTCTGCCCGTGCCAGTGTGCATGTGTGCATACAAGTTGGCCACTTTAATTTATGTGCCTCTTTCTCGCTCTGTAATGCTCATAACTTACAAATGTGTGCAGAATGTACAGCCAGCTCTTCCTTGTTATCACAGGCTTGGCTGCTCTGTCCTGTGCCTGTGCTAACCTGTATCTCCCCACGACCCTCTCCTCCAACTCTGGGTGGAAACCCGAGTGCAGAGATGGACACTGGTCTGGGAATAGGAGCTGAGAGGAATTCACCCTGAGAACTCGGCCCAGGTTCCTTTCCTGTAAGATGAGGGGCTTAACGAGAGGCAGTCCTGTGGGATGCAGAGAGTAGCAAGTTCAGGCCTGGGGACTAGCATGTAAGGCCAAAACGAAGCACATTCCAGATGTGCTACCTTGAGCAAGCCTCTAACCATTCTAAACCTCAGTTTCCTTATGTGCAGGGTGGGAATAGGCTTATAGATTTCTCTCCAGGGTGATGTGAGCATCAAGCATGCTAATGACTGTGAAGGCCCTTCATAAGCTAAGGCAATATCTGAGGGCTAGCTGGTAGCTATTCCAAGCTCTAAACTGCTGGTAGGGCCCCTTAGGAGGGGGAATGGCCAAGAACAATGTGATGTCTCAGGGATTTCCAAAGCCAGATCGAAATGCTTCTGGATGAGACTTCCTGGTCTCCACTGAGTGCCCAGTGGAGAATAGCCGGATATTCAGGGCAGGAGCTGGGAGCTTGTAGCCTTGACTCCTCCCTTCCTACAAGGGGCCTCTGATTCCTTGATTAGAGCACTTTGACACCCTGTTTCCACCCTAGTCCTGTTCCCATCCTCAACCTTTCTGGGAGAAGGAATCCTTTCTGGTCTTGCTGATATTCCTCATAAGGACATGACTCAGGTGGGCTTTTCTAGTAGTCTCCAGAGATGCAGATGTGCTGTAGGCAGTGGGGAGCCAGGGGCAAGGAGATTTGTAGCTCCCAGTTCCTTATTGCACAGCAGGGGAGCCCAGTCTGCTTGCCCCCCAGGTGGGGATTATGAAGAGGAACATTCAGCCCCTCTTTGGGGTTTTGGTGAGTCCCTCAATCAGAGGACCCCCAAATCTCACTCTTTCTTCAGTGTTCTCTGGGGCTTCATTCCGCCTCTTTAAATGCATCTGCCAGAATGCTCCCACTAGGATATCTTCCCACTAATGCAAACTCCACAAGTCTAAAACATGCAAATTCAACACATTTTTAGTGAAGGGAAAGAGGCCGTGGCCTATTGAGCAGCTACTATATGCCAGGAGGTGGCGAGGTGCTTTGTATGCTCCAAGGTAGCTAAATTCTCACCACAAAGTCTACTGGTAGTAACTGAAATGTATGCAGCACTCCCCATATGTCAGACTCTATTCTGAGCTCTTTATATGGATTCAATCCTCACCATAGTCATATGAGGTAAGTACTATTTTTATAGTATAGGTGATAAAAAGTGAGGCTCAGAGAAGTTAAGGAACTTATCCAAGTCCACACTGCTAGTAATTTGGGAAGATGGGATTAGCACCCAGGGAGTCTGTCTCTGAGTGTGAACCTTTACAACCACACAGAAATAGTGCTCCTTCGGGGGGGTACTTATTATACCTGTACCATCACCATTTATTATACCACACCATATACTATTTTATAGGTGTAGCAACTGGTATTCAGAGTTTGAATAACTTGCTCAGTGACCCAAAGAAACAGAACCAGAATTTGAACCTGGGTCTGTCCTACTAAGAACCTCTGATCTTCCCAACATCACCTCTATGGTTCACATATTTTTTCTGCCCTCCATCCTAGTCTTGTGAGCAGATGAGTAGTATCCTAAAAGTGAGTTTTTTCTAAGAAGATGAGCTGGTTTGGAGCTGGGAGGCAGGATGAAAGAAAGGAATTGCATGGTCAGGCAGTGGTAGGGGTGGGAAGGATGGGAGTGGTGGGTTGAGGCCAGGTAGGGTAGAGGAAATGGAAATGAGAATGAGTTAAGAGTTGATCTGAAGAACTGATAGAACTGTTGATTGACCAGATAGTGCAAGTCCGCCTCAGGGTACAATTTTTGGTTGCAGAGTCAGTGGATTGACATATATTCATGCAAATGAGAGCCAAGATCTTGTTGGTCAAGAGTCTCATTTTTAAAATGTTCACTTTGAGGTGCCACAAAAACATCTAGTGGAGGAATCCTGTGAGCCATGCCTAATAATTTCTCCAGCCTCCAGTACTGAATTTGAGTGTCAGGGTTCTAAAAGCATTTGGGTCATGAACTCTTTGAGGAGCTGATGGAATGACAGATTCTTTCCAGAGAAAATGTGTCCACACACACACAGACGCGCACACACAGACGCACAGAGTTCAAAGGCAATGTCCCAGCCTGGAATCCCTAGGACTAGGGCTCCTATTCAGAATGCTGGTGCAGGGCCTCCATCCCGGCTGAGAGCTGCCAGGCTCTCTCATCAGTGGGTGGACATTGCTTCTGTTTGGGAAGCAGAATGGGCATTCTCAGCGGCTTGGTTCTATCCCCGATATTGGCAGTGCGGATCTGTTGCCAAATCCCTGCAGTGGGAGACTTTTCCATTTCAAAGCATGGACCCAGAAAAGGTACAAGTGTGACTGCCTCCCAGATGCGGGCCTCCTGGAGCGGTGCAGGCCATTTCTCCCCCAGTGTGTGTCCCTGTGTAGGCCCCAAAATGGCCGGAAGCTTGCTCATTTAGTCTCTCGTTTACTCATTCTGCTGAGTGTGTTGTGGAACCTGGGCAGACTCTGAGCTGGTTTCCCTGTTGCCCTCTGTAGAGTGACTTGGGAGAAGGCCCGCAGCAAGGCTGGACCCCAGGATCCCCTCTCCTGTTAGATCTGCCTCCTGCCCCCAGACACGTGGTGTCTCCCCAGCACTCTCACTGAGTGTTGTATGTTTCCCTCACTGAGAAGCGCCAATCTTTGCTTTTCTACCCACACCTTCGGAGGAGGAGAGTGGAGATACAGATGTTAGGGAGTGTGCTGGTATTCAGAGGTAGTGCAGGGGAGGAGGAAAGATCCTCAGAGCGGCAAAGTCAAACCCGGGTTCTGATGGCTCTGCTACAATTTCTCAACATGATGTTAAGCAAGTTGCCTCACTTCCTAGGCCTGCTTCCCCTCATAACAAGAACAAAGGAGCCCAATCGGATCACTTCCAAGGTCTCATCCAGGTTAATTTTCCACAGTTGTAAGTCTTGGTCTAGAGCTGCCACTTGCCTATAACGGCTTTGGGGGAGGAAGGCGCCCTGACCCCTGGTGAGGACCAGAAGGTGCCCCTCTGGAGCAGGGTGCCTTGTGCTTCTTTACTTAGAGCAAAGGCCCTTCCAGGTCATCTTTGGCTTTCACCCTATTAGATAAGAAGATGGTAGCCACCACTCTGTAGCGACTTCAATTTAAACTAATGGAAGTGAGACCACATTAAAAGCACTTCCCCAGGGCCTCCCTGGTGGCACAGTGGTTGGGCGCTGCACTGTGGAGCTGTCGGCAGCAGAGACGCAAGTTCGTCACCCAGCCGGGGAGATTCCCACATGGCTTGGCAGACCTCTCCTGCCTCGCCCCCTGCTCCCCTCAGCAGTGTAGTTTGTCGCTCTGCCTGTTCTGCTCCCCACTCTGTCTCTGGTGAACCCTCTCACCTCCCCACACCTCTGGCTTGTACCCCAGCTTGTATGCATAACTAAATAAATCTTTAAAAAAAAAAAAACACTTCCCCAACTCACCAGCCGCATTTCAAAAGCTGATAGTCCCAGGCCCACCCCTGTAGAATGCACTCTGAACGGTGCCACAGGGGGAGTTAGGACCCGCCAGCACCCCTGATTCTCAGAGGAGAATGGGGATCATGCCTAGCTGGGGAAACTGGGTGTTGATGTCATTGAGTTGTGACACTTGGAGACCACTTTGTCCTTGTGCACTTCATTATGTCTGAGATGGGAGGGGGGTGCAGTTTTTCACTGATTACAGCTACTGTGACCTCAGCTCATTTAATTCTGCCTGGGCTTCGGGGTGAGTGACTGGCACACAGATCCTGGAACTCACCCAGATCCCTGTGTGAGGCTCTGTCCTTCTGAACCCCCATTTGACTGGGGCCCCAACAAAACTTCTTCTGCCCCACACCCGCCAGAGAGAGGGGGCTGTGCCCGTGTCCTTACCTGGGCGTCCTCTGCTTCCTTGAAAGAACCACTGAGGCCTCAGGCTGGGAGAGTTCTTATGCTGGGGACTTCTTAGTGATAAATACTCTGCTTCAGTGCTCTTGCCTGCCTCAAAGAAACCCCAGCCCAGGCTTGGGGGTGCATGCACAGCCCAGAGGTGCCAGGTTGCTGTAAAGTTGGGGACAGTGCAGAGGTTAGTGCAGGCTCCCATGCCCAGAGCTGGCAGGACCCCTGGTAAGGTGTCATGGTGTTTTTGGGGTGTGCTCTCTGCTCCTGCTCTGCCTTGCCCTGCACACTGACACGATGCAGTTGTCTTTGGAGACCCTACCACAGTTCTGGATTGCATATTGTAGGCTCCTGGGAAGCCTGGCTCTTACCCCCCTACGCAGCACATTAGCAGCATAAACCTTAGTCTGGTAGGACCCACAAAGAGCCTCTGGGGAAGCAGCTGATATTTCATCTAGATCCCAAAGTTGGGGCTCTTTGGTGGACAGAAGGTTGGGAGAAACTGAGCTTCCCTTCCCTTTACTCAGATCTGGGTGCCCCTCCCATCCCCAACACTCATTCAGTACAAACTGAAGCTATCACCCATCTGAGAAAAACCACATAGGCAGGTAAATACAACATGGTGTAGCTCATTGTCCCAGATCAGCGGTTTGGGGCTGCTCAGCTGTTTCAGTTTTCCTGGGCCTCTCTCAGTTGCTTTTATGGTCTAGATAAAGAAGCTACATCCACTCATAGAAGGAACCCTGGTGGGAATCAGACCACCCAAAGGATAACATCTGTTCCAGAACCCACGGCTCTGAAGCTTGGGCATCAGTTGCAGTCCTCTGTGGTTCAGTCTTCCATCGATAAAGCCGTGACATGAAGGCATTACTCTCCAGTGTCACAGTCATTAGTCACCAGAGGAAACAAGGCAAAAGATGAGCAGAGCCTCTTCCAAGGCCGGAGGCAGAAAGGACTAGACCAGCTTGATCTCCTCCCTCCTCAACTCAGCCTGTGCTCTTGCCCTCGTCTGCCCCCTCTCTGAATGGCATCAGGATTCGCCAAGTTGCTTGAGCCAAAAACCAGGGCTTCATCATAACTTTAACCTTTCCCTCATTTCCACATAGCCCAACCTCGTGTTGTGCCAATTACACTTGTCACACCAGGCAAGTTGTAGCCCCAACCATATCTCTCTGTGCCCCATGCAGGTGCCGTTGCCATTGCCTGTGGCAGTACCTCCAGCTGGTCTCCTGCTGCCCCCTTTTGCACTCAACCTCCTCTCTACCCTGAAGCCAGTGTGATCTTTCATACCAGGTGTGGCTGCTTCATCAAGGCCATCTGGATGCAGTCACATATTGTGTGATTTCGAGTTTGAGATCTGCCTTTTCCTAGACTTGCCCCAAGAGGTCAAGGACAACATCTGGGTGGATCCTCACTGTGTCCCCAAATGCTCTTGATAAGTAACTTGGAGCAAATGGGTGAATAAATGACCAGGCAGGCACTTGTTGTCCTGCTCTCTCTTCCAAAGGCATGTGTGCTCCATGTGGGCAAGGAGTCTGTTTCTTTTGTTTGCTGGTGGCCCCCTGGAGCCCAGAAATCCATGTGCCTAAGGACTTGAAAGCTTCATAGAGTAAGTTGAGTCTCTGAAATAGGGGCTTGACTGGGGTCACTTAATTCAGACCACTAGTCTAGCTTCAGCATGGAATCACCTCTGTGACATCACTCCTGGTCCACCTTCTTCTCTCTGGCATCACAAGGCCTCGGTTTCCATGAGCATTTTCCGAACTGAGAGTTAAGTTTGATGGCTAAACCGAGATGGCTGCTGGGTCATGTTCTTGCTAGGCAAGGATGAAGTGGGCTCTTCCTTTGCCACCTCCTACTAGGTGTGAAAGATGGGGGAGGCATGCTGGGAGCATGTCCTTTGACCTGATGAACTCTGGAACAAACCTGTATCCCTTTGGCAGTACAATCAGTGCAGCTAAAAGCCTTCCTGGATACTGCTTTCTTCCTTGATGAAAAAAAAAAAATGAAAAGAGAAAGGAAAAAGCGCAGAATCCCTCCAACCCCAAAGATCTAGGGACTCACAGAAAATTAGGAACATGTCCATAAGGCATGGCCACTGAAGAGAGAAAAAGTCTTGGAGAGAGAGAGGAAGTTCAAGGACTCAGGTCAGGGAGACTTGAGAAGCGTGTGGGTCCCTCTCTGCTCTGAGCCCCGGGCTCCATCTGTGAGAGGAAGATGGTAGCACCTGTGTGGCTCCCCAGCTAAAGCGTATCTGAGAGTTTCCCTGAAATAGGAAATATGATAGCTGGGAATGGTCATTCTTCATCTTACACATCAGGAGAACCCCAGGTTCGTTCCCTTCCCCCTCTCTGGTCATTAATGTCCTGGTGGATCAAACTCCTCCACCCCACTTTCTTGAAGGTTTTTTTCTAGAACCTGCTCTTGGGCAGGCTGGCTCACTTTCAGTTTTTCTCCTGCCGTGTAAGCATTTCCCCCAAGAGCTGGGCTTCAGCTGGGGAATGGGGAAGAGTGTGTGTTTGGGGGGTGGAGGGCTGGGCTGGGAAGCTGGGGGTCGCAAGCTGCCTTGTGGCTGCTCCGAGGGGTCTGGCGGAGCCCCAGCCTCTGGCTGTGACATACAGCCCCCTTCATGAAACCAGACAGAATTAAGCCTTTTGTTTCCTGTTTGCTAGGCCGGCTTAAAGAAAACACAGAGGGTCCCTGCGGCTGGGGCTCCCAACAAGACGGCCTTTGTATTCATTTAATTAATCAGTTAGCTGAGGGAAAGGAGAGGAGGGAAGTTCATGTTATAAATACATGTTTTTCTTTGGCTTTTTTCCCCCAAAAGACAGGCCCTGAATGGCATCCCCGAGAGAGCCCCCCATGTCACCCCAGACATGCTAGGGGCCAGGGGCCTGCTAGGCTGCAGCTGTGACTCCACGAGTCCCCACCCCCACTCCCTCAAGGGGCCTTAGGCCTGATCTCTCTCTGGGTCCTGGGGAAATGTTAAACGTTGATGGGAATAGGGAGTGGTCACTAGGCTCTGAGCCCCATTTCTCCCCTCCTCACCTTTTCCTACCAACCCTGCAAATTCCTGTACCCTGCATGGATGAAGCGCCTGCACTGTCACGTGTTGGGGGTGGGGGGACTGGTAACTCACCAGGTGCGCTGTGGGGGAGACGTCTTCCCCTAGGGCAGCGTGGTCTTGTTGCTGCCTGTTTACCCTCCCCTCGCCCCTGGAGTCCCCCCCCAACTCTCTAGAGAGGGCCTTGACAGACACTCCCCAAACCACCTAGGCAGACAGACACTGGCATCTCCTGGTACCCTCCAAGCCTCCCCTTCAGTTTGAGGCTTCCGAAGTACAGGAGGAAAGGAAAATGAAGCAGGGCCACAGGGGCTTTGCAGAGGGGGCGTGTGGAGGGGAGTGGGTCCTTCGGGACAGATACCCTCAGCCTACGTACATCTTCACAGAGCTGATGGTTTTCTAAAGCTTCCTATGAAGATACCATTTACACAAATTCTTTTTTGTCTTTTTAGAGATGGGCAAATTCACCCACTGTTCTCTCCACCTCTCCTGTCCCCCACCCCCCACCAGCTGCCAGGTGTTTTTAGAGTTTTAAAAACCTTTCATTATGAGGTAAAATATTTGCAATCCTTAAATATATGGCCCTCGTAATGGAATTTCACTGTGGTAAGTTTTTCCTCACGCGCTCTTCATCTCAAGTCTTAGCCGGCACGCTTTGGTATCTGGTAACCATGACCCTAGGCCTTCTGCACACACCGCGGAGAAAATTCCCACATCTGCACCAAAGCTAGAGCTTGGACCCCGAGTCTGGTCTTTGAGTCTTTCAAGTGTCCCATCTGGACCAGGCCAATATCCCTTCCAGTTGCTGCCATGGCTTGTGGCACAGGCCCGTCTTCCTTCCACACCCCTCCTGGCTTCCTCAGACCAACACTGACAGCTGGGACCAGAAGGGCGGCGCTTGTCAAATGTTCTGCAGGGATGTGGTGGCAGAGCTTCACTTTCTCTCTCCCCCACTGAGGAAATCCTTCCCTTTGCAACTATGGAGTGAGGCCTTCCGTCAAGCCACAGACTCAGACTTGGGTCGGCAACTTATAGTGAGGCGACTGGGGTGTGCATGTCCCCTGAAGCCACGACTGATGCTCATGATGCCATTTCAGTGCCATTTCCAGGTAAACTTGTGTCGGCCATTTTCTTCCTTCCCCACACCGTTGCCTCAACTCCACCCTCTGAGGAGGTGAAGATCAACCCACTTGGGTTCCTCTGCCCAGAGGATAGGTCGTCAGTTCGGGGAAGATAAACTCCAGGCTGCTCTTTGTTTGGGGCTCCTGGGACTGCCTTTTACCAGTGATCCATGGATGGGGGTTGGCAGGGAGAGAGAGGTAGGACCCCTTGGAGTAAATCTCATTTTCAAAGTTATCTGAATCACAGAGACTGTGAAACGGGAAAGAATCCCGGTTGTCGGAGGACGGGGTGGAGCCAAGACCTGCTCTGTTCTGAGAAGAGGAAGTTTAGAAAATGGCTTAGTAGGCTTGGTGGGGCCCTGGTTTTGGTCCCCAGATGTTGGCTCACCAAAGGACCACTAAACTGTGTTTCTCAATGTTCATGTAAACCAGTTACTTGGGTATCTTGTTAAAAATACAGATTCTAAATCAGTTGGTCTGGGTGGGGCTGATTCTATGTATTTATAGGGTCCTAGGAGCTGTTGATGCAGTTGGTCTGTGGGTCCCATTGTGAGCCCTGAGGGGCTAGTGGATTTATCAGTGCTGTTGAAAGGGTGCTTTCCCTTAGCACCCTTTAGTCTTTGAGATGGGCTCTTCATGTGCAAAGTGTGTGGTTCTCTCCTGGGTACCCTCACCCTGCACATCCACCATTGCACCAGGCAGCCCACGTGAGCACAGGTGGGTTGGAGGCCTGCACAGGCGGAGGCCCTGGAGAAAAGGTGGATCACTTCGGCCAGGCCTGAGGAGTGGGGGAGTATCACAAGTGGAGAAAAGCCACAAGCTCTTGGAGCATGGGGACCGTGTCTGACCTTTCTTGAAGTCCTGGGCGTGCCTTACATCCAGCAGTTGTTAATTCTTGGTAGATCGGCGCTTGCCCTGTGTGCTCCCTATTCCCAGAGCTCAGTACAGCGCCTGACGCAGCGTCTGTGCTCCACTCGTGCTCATTACAAGTTCATTAGGTGTTACTCCTTGAAAGAAGATATCAGCTGGAAGATGCTCGGTGAATGTTTTCATGAATATTCTTTGCTGACAGGGTTCTTGGGCTTTTATTTTTCTATCCATTTGGTTTGGTTTGTAATAGGGCTGATATTTCATTTTTTTTAAAGATTTATTTATATATACAAGGTGGGGTACAGGCCATAGGCGTTGGCTGCGAGAGGGTTCACCAGAGACAGAGTGGGGAGCAGAGACTGCTGAGGGGAGCAGCCGGCGAGGCAGGAGAGGCTGCCGCACCATGTGGGATTCTCCCTGGCCAGGCGTCTAACTCGCATCGTGCACTGCCAACAGCTCCACAGCGCAGCGCTCAATCACTGCGCCACCAGGGAGGCCCTGATATTTCATTTTTGATAAAAGCCTATTGTTGGGCATGAGGTCACTTCCAGAGAGGACTGGGATGGGGGGTTAGCTCCTTGTGAAAGACTCATGTGGACCCCAGGGTCTGGGCTGCTCCCACTCCACCACCTGGCCCAAGGGAGCTCCAGATGCCCTGTAGACCACCAAGGAAAACCAGGGCAGTGTAAGTTTCAGTGTGCAGCAGGCTAGGCAGGTGGCTTCTTGACTGGGGGCGAAGAGTGATATTTTTGGCTTTATGCAGACTTTGTGGCTTCTGATCTGAATCCAGAATTTTAATTCTATTTCTTTTATTACATCAAGTAAAAATTTATTTCAAAGCCAGTAGGTGAGTCGTTTGCTGGGACGGGTGGGAATGGGCCGTGAGGGGGGCAAAGGGAAGGATGATCGGAGACAGTATTATGATCCTTTGAGCCCCGGATATTTTGACCCCAGGAGCAGCCCCTACTTTCAAGTCAAGGGTCTGCCCTTTTCTTTCATTGTGTGTCCCATCCCAACGCGCGCACTGCAGCCCAAACTCAGATTCCTGAGATGACATTAAATTAAATCACCATACATTTGTTGGGCACGTAAGATCGTACAAGGCATTTAGCAAAACAAAAATGCAAGTGAAACCTAGTCACTAACTTCCATCTTCAAGGAGTTTTTCCTGTAATTGGGGAGGCGGTTGGTGAAAAGAAAAGTAACAATAGAAGACTTAAATAATAATGAAGATTACAATGCAGGAGAGGTCACAGGAAGGAACAGGATTAATTAATTACTGAGTGGCACAGATTCCGTGTGCTGAGGGATTTCTGGGAAGAATGAGATAGAAAGAGATAGCTGTGTTTTGGGGTGATGTGAAATGATGGGGCTAGGGCCTTGATTTGGGTGGGGTAAACTGAGGAAGATGGGGGTCAGTTAATTCAGTGGATATTTATGGGGCACCCCTATGTGCCAGGTATTGTGTTATACACTGTAGATAAAGTGACCCCTCTCTACCCTTGAGGTGCCTGCAATCTGGAGGGGAAATACGGAAGGAAACTTCAGGGCAGCTGACTGTGGGAGCACTGTGGAGAGGCTCTCAGGCCAGGCTGTTGGGGAGGTTAGAAGGAACCATTTCTTATGACATCTGAGCTGATTTGGGGAGAAATGTGGCCAAATGTGGGGGAAGGGAGTGCCAAGCAAAGATCATCCTGTATAAAGGCATGCATATGTGAAGCACGTGTGTGTGTGTGTGTGTGTGTGTGTGTGTGCGCGCGCGCGCATGTGCACGTGCAAAGGAAGCAGTTCAGGATTTCTATAGCATAAGGCAGAGAGAGCAGCAGCTAGAGTGGAGAAGCCAGCATGGTCAGGTGGTCGAGAGCCTTGCATGGCATCTAGAGTTTCCATATAACCAGTGGCTACTCCTGAACAAAGCAGTACAAAACAGGGGCTAATAAGCAGGCTTTGGAGCCAGATGCCCTGTTCTTCCATTCGCTAGCTGTGTGACCTTGGGAGAATGACTTAATCTCTCTCTGTGCCTCGATTTCCTAATCTGTAAACAGGATGTAAAAATAGTATTTATCTCATTGAGCTGTTGTGAGAACTGAGTGAGTTAATCAGCGTAAAGTGTTAAGAGCTGTCCTGGAACAAAGAGAGTGCTCAATAAATTGTAGCTATTGTTAGTATTATAGGATTTTAGGCTGGCGAGTGCTTCGGAAAGATTTGTGTTTTAGAAAGATCATGTTGGCAGTACTGAGAAGGCTGGATTAGCGTGGCTAAGACCAGCTGGAAATCTACTGCAGTACTCCAGGCAAGTGCTGATGAGGGCTGGATGAGACAGTGGTGTTGTGGGGAGAGGGGAGAGGCCAGATCGCAGAACTTTAGGAGGGTTCTTCCAAAGAGTACTTTCCAAGGAGGCATTCAAGTTTTCACCTAGGTTCTGTGTTGGGAAACCCAGGAGGAGGAATAGCTCTTCTTGGGAGGGGGTCCTCCCTCTCTCCCTCCCTCCCTCCCTTTCTTACTCTATTCCCACCTTCCCCATCCCTGGGTTTTTTTTTTTTTTTTAACTTATTGAGTTCCAATATCTATGGTACATTTACTTGTAGATATCTATCAGGAAATTGAACATATACACAAGAGGACATGGCTGGAGATTGATATGTGGGATTCATTAGCTTGTGGATGGTAGTCCAAAGCATGCAAGTGAATGAGGTCACCCAGGGAGAGTGTGCAGAGGAAGAAAGACAGGATCCTGAGGAACACAGCATTTAAGGCATGATGAGAGAGAATCTACAGTGATACCAGGGGGAGGGGAATTAGGAGGAGAGTCTAGAAAGGGTGGGATTACTGAACCAAAGGAATAGATAGCTTTGTGATGGAGAACGAGACCAGAGTCAGATGAAACAATAGCAGATTCAGCAAGAGAAAATGAAAAATGTTTTCATTGACTTTGTTGGTAAGAAAGTCATCAGCACTCTGGGCAGCAGGGTTTCAGTGGCAGGTAAAGATGGAAGAGATTAGAGAGAGTAGGGGTGAATAGGAGGTGAGGAGGTGGTAGCGGCAAATGTGTGTGAGTATGACTGGTTTTCAGTCTGGCTTTGCCAAAGGACTCTTGGTGGGGGAGGAGATAGGCTGGTTGTCAATAATCAGTGAGCAAGTCCTACGTATGTTGGAAACGTCTGGAAAGACGTAGTCATTCAATGTTTTATTCATGGGATATTTATTGCACAATTACTATGGAGTTACAAGTGTGCTGAATGTAATTCAGTAATGAGCAAGTTTAATAGAGGAGCTAGAACTGGATATTTGCAGCTGTAATGAAAAGATGATAAATATCATAGATGACATACTGTGAGTTGGATATGGAAACATTACTTCTCCCTGGGGGTGCCAAAGAATATTTCATGGATGGGGTAGTTCTGAACTGGGTCTGAAGGAAAAGTGGGGTTTTAATAGATAGTAGTGGAGGAGAAGCATTTTAATAGATGAGATGTGCAAAGGCCCTGGGGTAGGTTAGTATGGTGCATAGTCAGGATATAAGAAATACTTTAATTTACATATAGTGTAGAGTCAGCACAAAGTGAATTACAGGCTAAGGCTGAAAAGTTAGATTGGAGTCAAATCATGAAGACTTTGCATGCCAGATATAGGAACTTGCACTTTATTCTACAGATCATAGGAGCCATGTCAGACTTTTAACATAAGGCATATCAGAAAAATTTTGCCTTATAGAAAGATTTTGCTGACACTAATATATAGATCAGAGCAGAGAGGAGTGAGTTAGAAAATTACTGTAGTTGTAATTCTTCATTATTATAATGAATGAATTAACAAGCATGTTGGGGATGGGGAAAGAGAACGTGAATATTCGGGTTGAGCAGCTAGGGTTTAAAATGTGCCTATGTGGGAATGTTGAGTGTTGAGTCCAGGTTAGTGGAGAGAGTGAAGTGAAAGCTGGTGGTGATGAGGGAGAAATCCACAAGGATTCCAGGATGTTGCTAGGCTGGATGGTTGAAAGAGAAGTGGTACCATTAACAGAAATAGTAAAAGCAAGGAAAGAGCAGCTCTCCTTGATGGAGGGAGAGGGGCTAAGTGCTGCCCAGTTGAGAAGAGCTGTGACCCAGAGAGGACATCTCAGGAGTGGATGGGAACAGGCAGCCCCCTGAGAGCAGAGTCCCCGGAGTGGTAGGGCGAGCAGCCAGGGTCGGGGGCTCAGGAGAGAATGGGAAGTGGTAACTGTCAGCACCAACTGTTCTTTTCAAAGTGGGATGGTGAAAGGAGCGATGGAAGGACTCGAATTCTAGAGGGTTAAGAACAGAATTTAAACATTAAAAAATTCTTTATTCTTGTTATACAGTTTACACCAACCATTGGTTCCGTTCTCTAATCTCCATAATGTTTAAGGGAGTCAGGCAGGTGCTGACTCCCTTAAAGGACGGAGGCCAATCAGACACTTAGGTGGAGCCCTGCTTTGGGGCCACTGCACAGTCATATCTGTGGATGGGCGACATGTTGCACATTTGTAGGTCAAGAGGAGTAGTCTAAGCCAAGAGAGACAGAGGCACACGGATACGCACACACTCACCATTCATTGTGGCCTGGAGGATGGGTCTTGGGAAGGAGGAAGTGGGAGGAAGAGATATGGCAAGTTGAGCAAGAGAGAAGGGGCATTTGGAAAACTCAGAAGACAGCACCAGGGAGCATTACATGCCTGGTGAGAAGTTGAAGGCATTTCTGGAGCAACATGCCCACATGCTCAGCTGGCCTGGGGGGTAGACATATGGACGGTGGGCCCCAGAGCTCTGGACTAAAAGATACAGATCAGAGCCTGTGTTGTTGTGAAAGAGCACGTGAATAAGTGGGCCAAAGGACCCCCTCTTCAGGCCCTGAAAACAGAAATCTTGAAGCAGGGGGTGTAAGGTGTCCTATGCAACCCCCACACTCTGCCCCTGTGTCTTTCTTCTCCCCCATTCTCTGTTCTGCTTGGTCTCCTGATCTTCTGGGTTGTCATTGCTCTTCTTCTAGCTCTGTCCCAGGGGAAGAATGGATCTCCCTACGCAGAATTGGGAGGTGGTACAGCATGGAGGTTGGCCATTGCTGCAGGTGAAGAAAGGTGGTGTGGGAGATGCGGTGACCCTGGGTGGGTCTTCCCTCTGCAGGCAGGAGAATGAAGATAAGCAGCAAAGTTTCTGCCAGATCCTGGCCAGAGAATAAAGGGATGGCTTCTTGTATAGCAGAGACTCCAGAGGTGACCTTTTTCTCTGAATCCAAGTCTTTGATCCAGGAATCTGGGAGGGTCCATCCATGGGTGTGCTGGTACTTCTTGGTCACTTATTGGCAGTCCCGAATTCTGTTCTTCCTGTTCAGCCTCCATGACTGGAATTCCAGGAATCTGCGTTCCTTGCTTTTAGGAGGTCGTCTTGTCCTGTGGTTACAGGTCTTTAGGGAAGAAGCCCACACTGTTCTTGTTCTGAGGCCAAAGTCTGCATTCAGGGCAAAGGAGGCCCATGACCCTTTGCAGGTTCCTGTCATTCCCTCCACACTGTGGGAGCCAGCCTGTGATTCTGAGTCAGATGCAGGCATGGAGTTGGGGGGAATATAGCAATGTAGCAGAGACAGCACGCACCCCCATTGCTGCCTCCTTCAGCAGAAACCCAATGTTTTCTGGCTTAGAGTTTTCAGATTCTGGTTGTGACTGTCTCCCATAAGGCACCAGTGACAACTGTTCTGGTTTGCCTGGGGCTGAGGGCTTTCATGGGACACTTCATTATGGAAACCCAGGAAGTCTTGGGTACAAGTTAGTCACCTAACTGTCCTACTTCTACTGCTAGAAAATGCATATTCCATGGAGCACAGCCTGGGTTTCTCCCTGGGAAGATGCACTGAACACACAGTGGAAGGATCAGCTCTGCAATGTGGCTTCACGATGCTATGTAGGGACAATTCTGGGATCAGCAGGCCTGGGTTAAATACCTTTTGTCACTTCCTAGGTGTGCAAACAGGGGTGAGTTCCTTTATATTGCTGAGCCTCATTTTCCTTATCTGTAAAACGGGTTTAATAATACCAGTCTTTTAGGTTGTTGTGAGGATTAAATGAGGTGTTTTGGCACAAGGCACTTGTAGGGGACAGTTAGGAAATTTTAGTGTTCCCTGATTCCTCTCTCTCCTTCTTCCTTGCATTGAGCGACAGCCATTCTGCGGATGGAGAAGGTGAGGCAGGAATAATTTATTCTGGTTTAAAACGACAGTCAAAATCAGAAATCAGCACCAGACCTCTAACTCTTGATTGCCATCTTCCTACTTTGGAACAGAACAAGGGTTAACCTGTAGATGAGGGAGAAGGAAGCAATTTTATCTATTATCCATCCATCCACCCATCCACCCACCCACCCACCCACTCGGCAACTAGCTATTGAGTACCAACTACATGTCAGTACTATTTTAGGTGCTGGAGATTCAGATGTCAACAAAACACATAATTCTTTTCCCTTTAGAAAACTTACATCCTGGTAGGGTCAACCTATAATAAACATCTATCTAATACAATGCAAAGTAGTGTGTGTGGTACGGGGGAGTGTAGTAGTGGGGGGACACTGGGGAGACCTCTTGAGGAGGTCGGGACATTTGAGCTGACGACTGCAGGAATGCAGCCTGGATCTGTGGGCCCGGTCTCCCCGCCTCCTAGAGCTCCCCACTCAGGCAGCTGCCCCAGGATGGCGTCAGCTGCCTAGTAGAGTCAGTCCCTGATTTGGGCTTTAGGGGCGGTGGGGGTGCAGCTGTTCTTATCAGCTGTCTTTTCATAGCACTGGTTTGAGCCCTCCTGGGTGGAGGAGGGACCTGAATTGAAAAATCAGTATTGAGTGTCAGATTACAGATAAAAATGATATAGACAGGCTGCTTGCCCCACTTGGGGACACTATGTTTGGGGACAGGTCAACTTGTGTTCGGTTTCCTACCTGGCTCTATTTCTTAGGCATTGCCTTTTCCTTTTTTTTTTTTTAATTTCTTTTTTTTTTTAATTTATGCATACAAGATGAGATACAGGCCAGAGGCATGGGGCGGCAAGAGGGTTCACCAGAGACAGAATGGGGAGCAGAACAGGCAGATCGATGGAAATACACTGCTGAGGGGAGCAGCGGGTGAGGCAGGAGAGGTCTGCTGCGCCATGTGGGAATCTCCCTGGGAGTCGAACTCGCATCGCAGCTGCCGACAGCTCCACAGCGCAGCGCTTAACTGCTATGCCACCAGGAGGCCCGGCATTGCCTTTTCCTTTAAGAAAAAACTGCACGCCTGTTTGTATTGCATGCTAAATGAGTTATGAACATTATTCTTCTCCGTTAGTTCTACCCATAAGAGCTCCAGCCCTCACAGTCCTTTTCATGTTGATTAAGTATATTTGAAAGCAAAAGAAGACTGTCTGAAATTCCTTCACAATATAGACTAGCAGTTTCTCTAGACCCAGGAGGGATTCCTCATGTCCCCTTTGAAAGAGTTTCCATGCAGCTGGTTAAGCAGGAGGCCAGTCCAGAAGCATGTAGCCAGTCTTGTATGTGCTGACCCTGGCAGAGGGAGAGGCTTCTTTCTGGAGTTGATAATGAGGAACTTGAGATCCTAGAATCTCCGGATGTTGAGAATCATCCCTCTAGCTCAGGTGTGACCCCCCCTGGCCTGGTTCTGGCAGGTCAACACAGGCCAGGAAGATAGTGGCGTGTTTTAAAGGGTTGTCAGAGCTTAGTGTTGTCAGGGGACACTGCTGATTAGGATGGGGAGAGGGAGAGAAATAACATCACAGTCCCGTTTTGTTTATCCCGGGCTGATGGAGAGGAAACACTCCGTGGAACCAGCACCCAGGCCGGAAGCCTGGTCCTGCAGTTAGGGAAGGACCAGGGCCTTCCCTGGTTCCTTCCCTGTCCTTGCTCATTACTATCTGGTGGAGATCTTGGGCATATGCTCAGTAAGGAGATGGGCAATTAAGGGTCTAGTCTTGGAAGTCATTTTGACCTGGCCCAAGTTAACCTGGAAAGTGGACTTCAGTAGATTCTGTTTCAGCCCCATCTTTAGTCCCTACACCCCAGTCTAGCCCAGAGCTCCCTTCCACAAATCTTCATATCAAAGATGACCGGAACGGCCCTTGTGGTTTGGCCCCAGAAATTGTGTGATTTTTGTCCTCCTGTTTCTGCCTCCTTGCCCCAAGGGTGTGCCTCGGAGCTGCCTTCTGCTTCTGATTTGTTTCTTTCAAATCCAGGCTCTGAAGGTTGATTTAGAACCCCCCCTTTTCAAAAAAGTCATCATTCTTTGTGGCTTCCCTTTGTGTCTAAGCCTCAACTTTCTACTAAGCTGTCGTCTTCCTACCTTTTCAAGGTGTCGTTGATTTAGTTATAGCGGCAACAGCCCCTGACTAGACTTGTTTATCTCTTACCTGCTGGGTGACTTTGGAAAATCACTTCATATCTCCTACTCTCATTTGTTCAGTGGGAACAAGACCATTTAAGGAATAATGAGAGGCTAGTTTTGAAAAATGCTATGTAAATTGTGTTTATTGTCTCCCCACCACAAAAGTTAAAATAGACTCTTAAAATTTAACCCCCTTAAATTCTGTCGTTTGGTGACATGCGACTGGGGGCAAGGGTAAGATGGTGTGTACAGAGGAAAGGACCCAAAACATTTGTGTGGACACCTAGACAAGAGCTGGTCGGGCCAACTGAACCTCAGAGCAGGAGGGACCTGGGGCACCCAGCTTCCACTCCTTGAGAGTGTTGTCCCCATTTGAGCAAATGATGGAAATGAGACCCAAGGAGATTAAGTAACTTGACCAAGATCACAAGGCTATAACGTGCAGGACTGAGACACCCAGCTCTATCTCACCCCCATCTTCTGTACCTGAGACATCTCTTATTGGGACTCACCTCCTGAAGGGCTTTGAGGACAGCCACGCTCCATCAGCGGCCTGGACTCACTGCCGCTTCTGAATCCCACCTGCTTCTTGAACCTGTAATTCTACCATTCGCAATTTCTCTCTCAGAGCTCTGCATTTACCCCTCTGAGTCTCTCTTGCTCTCCCATTCCCTCTCTTAATGCACACACACTGGGGAGGGGTGAAGCATGGATTACTGCCATTAGCCCCTTTCTTCCTGACAGCCAGAGTAAAGTCTCTAAATTGTGTGCCCAGGCGGCCAGATGATCCTGAAAAGGGTGACAGGAAAGGCTTGTCCGTCTAAGACAAATTTGATCCCCTTCCGAGTTTTGCCTGGACTGGCCCTGCCTCTGCAAGTTGAGCCAAGCCCCGGGGACAGCCTCGGAGATCTGTATCCTACATCCTGCCTTCCGAGCCCCTCGCTAGCAGCCCACCTTGGTGGGACGGTCTGAGGGAAACGGGATGTGGTTAGGCATCGTCATGCCCGTGCCAATGCCCAGAGATGCCCACACACAGCCCTCGAGCTGCCATCTCTATTCCCCCCTCCACCCTGATGGGGAGGGTTCAGTCCCTCTGAAGCCTCTGTCCACTCAGAGTCCTGTCTCTCTATAAAGTGTCTCAAAAGGCCTTTTTTTGGGGGGGTGGGAGGGGAGGTAAGGGGGAGTAGGCAATCTCTGGGCCTGGGAGGAGAGATAAAAGCGTGAGATCCCCGAGGGTTCCAAGGGTCAGGGGCTGTGTCTCTGGTGACTTCTGAATGCAAGCTCCAACAAAGAGAAATCTGTGGTGGGAGAGCCTCAGTGAAGGAAATAAAATCTCCATGAAAACAAACTTTTGTTGGAAGCTTTCTCCTCTTGTTTTGGCAGCGTTGCTAAGTCCTGGAAGGGGAAGGCCCTGTCTTCCGGAGCAGTCGGGAAGCTCTGGATTGTCCAAATATCAGCTTGCTACGAGGGGACTGTTTTTCTCCCACCAGGAAGATGGGGCTGGGGAGCGCGTGCAGGAGTAATTGCTTTTCTAATCAAGCCAAGAATGAGTCAAAGAAAAGCTGGGGACAGTGTGTAAACTCTGGACTGTGGGTTGGAATCTTGCTGGACATGGTGCAGTGTCTGATGCCTTTCTGTGATCCTTTGATTCCCCGGGCCTCACTCTTCTCACCTGTAAAGTGGGCATAATTTGTCCAATGTCTTTCAGATAAAAACCAGAAAAACTTCAATTTTTCATTGTCCTGTAATTCATAAACACCAGAGGACAGAAGTGAAGGATCCTGAGGGCATCAGAAGCCTGGGAAGACTGGCTGATTATTATCCTGTCTCCCCTGGCCTAGTCTGGTCACACACCCCATCCCCATTGTTTAGTTTCTGCTTCTTGTTTTGTAGAGATGCTAGGGAATGTTAAAGAAAAACCTTTCCAGTTAGCCATTGTTGCTAACTTGCATTGGTCAACCATGCTGCCTCTCTCTAGATTGGATTGGGGACACTGGGTTCCCTCAAGGTTTGGCGCATGCAGAGAATGAGGCCTCCTTGGCTGCTGAGATGTTTTATGTCAAGGAAGTACAAGGATGCTTTTTCCCCTCCCTGGAGCCCAGGGAAAGGTTAAGAATTCGTGTTGGATCCAGGTCCCATGGATTCATTATCTTCTTTCACTCTGCTTGGAGGAAAACCCTTCCCTGTGGCTGGTGTCTGGCCGAGTTCAGAGGACTTTGGAGCTGCAGGTAGCCAGGGGACTGGGCAGACTGGGGGCTGGTTTGTGGTTTCCAATCTGCCTGTTCCTGACAGGCGCTGTGACCTTGGACTCTGTTTCTCTTACCATAGACAGCGTAAGATGGGACGAGAGGGAGGAGGGGCAGTTCTTGTGAGGGGCAAATCCTGGCCGCTGCTGAGGGAGGCTTGCAGAGTGGACTGGCCTCCTCGTCTCCTCTAGTCCAGCTGGAGGTGGGTGCTGCTGCTGGTAGGTGGTGTGAGAAGGTGTGCATGTCTCCCTGTGCTTAGAGCACATTTGAAAACCGAGAGGCATACGGGCCAAACCCTCTCCTCCAGGGTTTGATCGAGGTGCCGTGGGGCATCTGGATTTGGGAAGCCGTTAAGGGAAGCCTGACTGAGTTAGAAAAGGTGCCTCCTCCCTCCCACCTTCCCTCCCCTGTCCCTAGGGCCACTCGGGTCACGGGCTAATCACAGAGCCGGTAACGCTGATGTCACATGGCTGGTGGGAACTGCCTGCAACAGGGGAGCATTGTTAGAAGTGAGTTAATAGGTGAAGCCTCCCACTGCTGACCACATGCAGAGTTCACATGGGGCATGTTTGGGCTCGGCGTGGCTGGGTGTAATGTGCATGGACGTAGGCAGGAGGCCATTCTGTGCAAGCTGCCCTCCTCCCCTCCTTAACTCACACTCAAAAGCACATGCATGCTCACACACAGAGACACACATGTAACACATGACTGTACACACACACACACACACACACCATGTGCATGTACCCCAGTCATGTGCACATGGACACAGGGAATCTCACATGAGTAACACACAGTCATAGACACATGCGTGTATAGTCACAGTTATGTACACATGCACACACACAGAGAGCCACACATGTAACACAGTCATGCACAGTCACACAAGGCACAAATACAGAGTCATGTACACACCACACATGGTAATAGGCACACATGTACACACAGGATCACACACATAACACACAGTCATACCCACAGGCACACATGGTCACACACATGCAGACATGCTGGTGATATGAAAACAGCCTTTCCTAAGCTCTTCTCTCCCCAGTCTTCCTTCTATCCCCCTTTTTCTCACCCCTGGATTTCCCTATTTCCCCTCCACTCCCTGGTCATCTCCTCCAATTTTATCAGCATGAACATGAGTCCTGGATTTGTCAGGTCAGCCTCTTCCATGTTGTTTGGAGCAACAGGTAACAGTGGAAAGAACTCAGGGGTGGGAATCAGAGAGAGCAGGTTGAAATCCCAATCCCCTACTTTACTGAGTTCATGATCCAGACATTCTAGATAAGCTGTTGAGTCCTTGCTTTTCTCTTCTATAGAACCAGACTAGAAATCCTGGCTTTCAGGTTGCTGTGATGAGTGTGTGTGGTACGGGAACACCCTCACACAGCTGGCTTAGGAAGTGTTCAGTGAATGTCAGCTCTCTCCCCTCCCAGCTGCTCCCGTAAATATATTTCTGCTGTATGGTCACTGTGTCGCGTCGGTGCTAGGAAAGAGGCCCATCCTAGTGAAGGGCTTGGGTTCTGCTGTGCATGGACTTGCTTCATTCATCCAGGCGCTGATTTCAACTCCAAGGAGGGAAATGAATGGCTATCACTTCTCAAGGACTCTCTGTGAGACTCTCACTTGGTCTTCACAATGGCCCACTGATTCTTTTCCCTCAAACCAGGAAAATGAGGCACAGAGGGCTTAGGAAACTTGAGTCCACACAGCTGGACTCAAGCGGCTAGGACTCCAGCTCCTAAACCTTGGCTCTCTGGGATCAAGGACACTGGCCGGGACCCATGCCTCAGGCAAACAGCACTATTTAATCTGGTGATTTAACAGGTCATCTTCTTTCCTCTCAGAGCAGGCTCACTGGATAGGACCTTTCCTCTAGACTCTCTATAGGGTCTCACGGACTGGTGTGGGAAGGCATTGGTTCTGTGGACCTGGACTGGAGGAGGCCTCGGTGGAAATAAAAGGGATGAGAGTGGGGAGCTCTGATCAGGTTTGCAAACACTGGTTGTGTATCTACCATGTGCTGGAGCATGAGGCAGGTCCAGGGGGTACAAAAATGAACAAAACATTGTTCTTGCCTTCAAGAGATTCATAGGGAAGTGAGCAGGGGCAAGGCATAGGCATGCAAGAAGATTTATAGACAACAAGGTTAATGCACCACAGAGGAAAGCCCTGACTGCTACGTGGTCAGGATGGGGTAGGGACAGTGGGTTGGTCTGAAATTTGCTTGGAGGACTTGATGGCAGAACAGATTGGCCTGGGAATTCAAGTGGGGAAGGAGAAAAAAGGCCTTCCAGGGAGTGGGGGTCAGAGTGAGCAACAATGTGATGGTGTGAAAAGCACCAACAGAAACAGGAGTGAGCAGAGACAAATTAGATAATATTTTGCAGGTGATGGGAGCTGTGGCTTGTATTTAAACACATTTATATTCTAGAACACTGGATTCAGCAGCAGTGGGGATGGACTGGAAGGGATCAGATATTTGCAAGAAGAGTGTTCAGGATGTGTATCAGTTAGGAAGCTTTGGCTGCCAATAGCAACAAATCCATCCCAAAGTGGTTTAAATTGTACAGAATTTTTTTTTTTACACATATTATGAAGTTTCAAACCAGGACTGCTCCAGTAGGATAAATCCAGTGGCTCAGTGACATCAACAAGCATCCAGTTTCTTTCTCTACCATTTCCTGGATATCAGCTCTGTTTTCAGACTAGCTTTTCTCTAGGTCATAAGATGATGGCAGCAGTTCCAGGCATCACATCAATATCCCTGCTGACAATTAAGAAGAGTAAAGCAAATCAACTGTAAAACTCAAGGGTGCAGGAGAGAACCCCGACTTATTGGTGTCAAATTAAACATTTTAAAAAGCACCAGTAAAAAATCATAAGCAAAGTCAAGTGATATACAAAAAATTTAGAAAAAATATTGCAATTCACATCACAGGATTATTGTCCCTAATATACAAAGAGCTCCTAAAAATCAACAAAAAATCTAATCCAATAGAAAAAAAATGGGCAAAGAATGTGACAGACTAGTTATAGAAAATACAAATGGCTCTTAACATTATGAAGGGATGTTCAACTTGAAACATAATCAGAGAAATGTAAATATAATTCATCCTGAGATACTACATTCATTTACTTTTTTAATAGGCAAAAAAATCTAAAAATGTTTAGTATCGTATTGGCAAGGTTTTGGTAATCGGGCTATATTATAGTGCAAATTGGCATAATCCCTTTGGAGGATAATATCTATCAAGATTATAAGTCATATGCCCTTTGACAATTTCATGCCTGGGAATTGATCATAAAGATAAACTCACACATATGTGAAATGACATATGAATAAATTTATTCTTGGCACCATTATTTGTAAAAGCAAAAGGTTGGAAAGAACCCGAGTGGCCATCAGTTAGGGACCAATTAGTTAAATTAATACTCTGACAATGGAATACTATGCATTATGCATTTAAAAAGAGAAATGAAGAAGCTCTCTCTGTGCTCATATGGAAAAATCTGCAAAATGCATTAAGTATTACGAGAAAAAAATCCACCAAGGTGCAGAAAAGTACATAAAAGGGAAAAATAAGAATTTATTTTTGTGTTTGCTTGGACAGGTAGGAGATAAGAATGGGAGGGAGACATTTCAGTGTATGCCTTTTTATACTTTCTGATTTTTGAACCACATTACATATTACCTTTCAAAAAACTAAACAAAAACCACTGTGTAAATCCCACAAAATGTCTAAGAAGAGCTGCTGATTTTCACCCCTGGGCTCTGAATTATGCAGCAGTAGTAGGGATAGAAAGGGATAGATTAGAAGAATGTTTTTGAGGAGTGAAATCTTCCTGGATTGTGTGTGGGAGGGAGAGAAAGGGCAGAGGCAGAATTAAAGATGGTTTCCAGATCTGGGTCACAGGTAGAAGGCAGCTCTATTCTGAGGTAGGAATACTGGGGAGAAGCACGTTGAGGGAGGCAAGGTGGCCTGGAGAACCATTTCACCTTTTGAACTCAGTCTCTGCAATCCTCTAGTCACTCATTTCCTGGGAGCCAGCCTCGTCTCGTGTCTCATTCATCCCCAGTTGGATTTCTGGCTTACAGAATTCTACTTTGCTGGTGATGTTTCCTCCAAACAGCTCAGGCAGCCAGTACAGCCCCTTGGGTATGGTTCCTAAGATAGGGTAGAGTTGGCAGGCGACTCTGGGCAGCAACCTGAGCATGGAGCTTCCTGGGGGCAGAGGCGAATGTCTGGAGCACTAGGGACAGGGCGAAGAGGCAGCAGACAGTAGACCCACGACAACAGAAATCCCACATTCCCCTCTGGGTCAGCATGTCCCAAAGAGGGCAGGTTTTGTGTCCCATAACCTGTTCTTTCTAATTCTCTTTGGCTCACCATCTGCTGCTGGAGAGGACTCGGGGTGGGGGGGTGGGTATGGGGCTGAAGCTGGGGCATCCCAGGATACAACTGTCTGTTTTCAGGGATTAATGTCTGCATAGAGCTACTGATGGCAATTGGAGAGGTGGACAAGAAGGGGAACCCAGAGGAGAGACTCCAGGCCAAAGGAACATGTATTAGGTGACTTTCATGTGACAAGGTATGTTTGGGATACCTTTACCCCCTTTGCTGAGAAAAGGAGCCCCTTCAGCTCCTTGCTCCAGGCCTACCTGCAGAGTTTGGGGGCCAGAATGAAGAGTGGCAGCGTTGCTGTTTGGTGTTAGAGGTGTTATGAGCTGTTCTGTGAAATACGACCACACTCTAGGTCTTAGTCATAGCTGGAAAGGATTAGAAGACAATTAATAAATCATTTAGTGCCTTGAGTTTAAGTAACTTATTACTATGAGCCGCATATATTTATTACGCTTCACTGAGCAACATTGGCAAATTCCCTTCAAATGTCACACAATTTGTATGCAATTTGTTTCTGAAGGTTTTTTTTTTTAATGCACATATAAATTATTAACTTGAGTTATTTAGGACAGATTGCCAGAATTCCCCTCCCCCACTATCGCTTGTGAATTTCATGAAAACTTAGTGTCCCGAAATGATGACAGTGCCATGTGCCAGCCTGCCTCCTGGGGGGCTGGTGGAAGTCTCCCTGGGTTGACTCCTTGGGTTGGGCAAAGACCTCAAGGACTGTGAAAAAGACATATTTTTGGAGGATTTTTTTTAGAGGCTAGAGTGAAACAGTTGATCAAAATCTTTCCTTCCAAAGTTTCTGTGAAAAGAAAAGAAAACAGGCAGGATGGGTCAGCCCTTAAATAACATAGGAGCTTGCCTTCCAGGGAGCTCAGCATCTCAGCCCTGAGAACTCCAAAGTGTTCATTTTTTGTTGGGGAAGCCAGGCCCACGTAGGGTGGTTGCTTTCTCTAGGATCAAGTGGAGAGTCTTTCCCACACTCTTCAGGCCTGATACTATGTTGTCTTTTTTGGCAGAGCATGTAAGGTTTTGGTAAGATGACACTTTTAGTTGACTCCTGAATTATTACAGCTCCTTGTCTTGAAAATTCTCATGCAAGTGGCTGAGGATCTGGTGAAAGGACAGTGTCCCAGGTGCCTTTCTAACACCTGTATGACATGCATCACCTCATATGTAATAGGTGCTCATGGGGAGGGGATGTCTGCATGTGCTCCGTGTGGTACATAGAAATACATCCCTAACTTCATCTTGCTTTATGCATTGCTGATCTGTCTTAGCATGCCTGGGACTCAATGCCTGTTGAATGATTAAATGAACCAACCAGGAATGAACACCAGCAGTTTGTGAACAAGTTCAAGACAATCCATAGGAAGAACCCAGTAGCCTGGAAGCATCATTTGGGGTTTTCCAGATAGCTCTAGGTTTATACTTTAAAGTTCACCAAGGATGTTTTTGCCATCATCCCTGGGCCTCTTCCTTACCTGCCTAGGTATATGATCCTGAATATGATTGAAAATTAGGTGACGATCCACTAGGTTGTTCCTTGCTTCTCTCACAGGTCAGCCCTCCCTGCCCTCAGTGTGCCTCTGGGGGAAGCCCAAGTCCCTCCTCTTTCATTGCTTCTAATAAGCTGAGGCCCAAGATCACTGAGCTGCTAGAAACATGTATAACACCGGAGTCAAGAAGCCTGGGAGCTTTTATATGTGAGGTTTATAAACTTTAGTGCGAAGATTTTGGGACATGTCCCTTGACTGATAAGAGATTTTAAAACCCTATTTTCTTTCCGATATCTTTATACTATGTTGGATGGACGGGTGAGGAAGGCATCTGGTGGTAGAATCCGGGCATCCCTGCTGGGAGCCTGTGAGTAAAGTGGGAGGGTTGGTAAAGGCATTTTATCCACCAATTTGCTTTCAAGAGGGTCACAGAGAAAGTTCTCTGATTCAGTTATTTTAAGCCACAAGAAGGCAATTTAACTCTGAGAAGGGCCTCTTGTGCGCTGGTGACTTTTGCACATGGGTGTTGAGAAGCAGCTGCTGCTGAAGCCGTGTGGCCCAGTTCTTCCTTCCCCTCTGCCCCCGGAGGGTGCTAGCTCTTCAGTCCGCCAGAAACAGAGCTGCTATTGTGTCTTCTCCTGAGAGGCCGCCCAGGCCGACCTGACTGTATCGACAGCGGGTCCTCTGAGCTGGCCCTGCCTCCCCTCTCAAGGGCCTTCTCCTCAGCCTGCTTGCACGGGGCGAGGGGCCCACGTGAGCCTAAGACATTCTCTCCCCCTCACCCCCCACCCCCGCCTGGGACACCGCCAGCTCCTGCCTTGGCAGGTGCCAGGTGGAGACAGTCAGCTGCTCAGGAGAGAGACTGTTGTGGGTAGTTACGCTAGCGAGGAATCACATTCTATCCACCTGCCGTCAGGGTAATCTGTCCTCTGCTGGAGGCACCTCTGAGGAGCAGTGAGCAGGTGAGGTGCGGCAGATGGCAGTGCAGCCGGCTGGAGAGGGAAGGGCAGCTCCACTCAGGAGGCCGCAGGGGGGCACGTGCGTGTATTGAGCTCAGGGCACCTCCATGCCCCTCCCTGTTGATGGTGAATTTGGGCCTCTTTTCGGAAAGGCACAGTTTTGCTACTCCGTTTGTTCTCAGATTGGTGTTATACCCTGGAGCCAAATTAGTGGCTAAGAACAATTGGAAACAAATGCTCTTTCAGAATCCCGCTGTGATCGGGGATCCAGGTGGGGACACCAGCCGTGTGGCTGCCTTCTCCGCTGAGCACCCCTCCGCAGAGGATCCGCATCCCAGCGCCATTCAGCACAGCCACGCGCTCTCCTAATCAGCCTGCGCTGCGCACATCTGCCTAACCTCAGTTCAACAAGCTGGAGCCCTGTTAAGTTATTTATGAAACAATATTCAGGACCAGCCCCGGGAGGCAAGTTAGGAAATAATGAATGGGAAGTGCTGCTCAGAGAGGCCGGCTTGGAGGGCTGTGGCTGGCCTGCTGGAATGGGGCTCCCTCCCCACCGGTGCCAGTGCCCTGGTGGGCACCCTTCTCTGAGACTGGGATGGCTGTTGGCTTAGCTCGGACTTCAGAGTAAAGATTTCCACTACCTCCTGACCCCCCTATCTGATGTCTCTGCCTGAAGTGGGGGCACCCTCTTCTGTGGTCCCTACATACTTTCGGGGTTACGCTTCACCCCTCAGTGGACTGGTCTTTCTTTGTCTCTTTGAGCCTCTTGCAGGCTCCCTGAGGGTTAGTTGTTGGATTCCGTATTCATCATCCATTTCCTACCTAGTAAAGGGCCCGATGCTCAAACACATTTTGTGAATGAGTGCAGGGGGCTGGCTACCTCTCCACCTCTCTCTACTGTATCTGCAAGTGTGGAATGAGAAGATGGGAATAGCTGACCCCTAAGGTTCATCCAGGGCCAATGGAGTTGGTTCTGACACGCCAGCTCCCCACTGCCCTGAGCTGGGTGGCGCTGCCCATTGTAGCCCACTTCCCTCCGCCTTTGGGACCCAGCAGTCATTATACAGGTCTCCAATCTAGGTCTTGCTCTTGGGTGGCCACGTACTGTCCTCTGCCTATGCTACTTTCCCTCGACACAATCTCAGTCTGTCACTTTCTCAGTTACACGGTTGAAAACTCCTTCCTAAGTAAAGCCAGATGCAAAATGAGGTCTCGTTGGCACAAGGAGATGTATTCGTGCTGCCCTGGGTAGGCGAAGGCTGTATCTACCTTCTGCCTAGACCAATTCTGCAAGAGGAATTAAGCGTGTCCTCACTTCCAATCAAAGGAGGCTGGACCTCACCCCCTTTATCATGCTGCCTTTGCTCAGGAAAAAGAGGGGCTTGCTTTCTCCTCCCCTATCCCTGGTGCAGAACTGCCCTGGTCCTCTGTATGACACGGCTATGACAGCAGTGAAAACAATGGTGTTACTCGCCTCTGAAAAAGAACTCCAATTTTTCAAAGTATATAATTATTTCATTTTTATAAAATCTGTGTTGCAGGCCAGGCAGGAATAAACATCTTGATTTGAGGCTCAAAGATTTATTAGTCTCTACTCTAAGACTTCTTGGAATTTTAGAACTTTCTAATTGATTGTGAGCCTGCTGAGTATCACTTCCACTGATCTCTTACCTCTTCAGGAACATGGGCAGCCTTAAAATCTTGGCAATATTTGTCAAGTATCCCCATAGAAAAATGGACACAAAGACTGTTCTGGATGAAATTTCAAGGGGTCTGTGGACCCCTAAAGCCGTAAGATCCTGCTGGTTCAGTTGAAGAAGCTGAGGCCCAGAGAGTGAAGGCCGTGGGGACCAGGCCCAGCTGCCAGGTGCTGTCCACAACCATCTGGAACACTCCAGGCTGCTCTCGCCTCTCAGATTAGGAGCCCACACCCTCTCCTCCTGTCCTCAGCCTCCCGCTCCTTTTAGATTTCCTCCCACAGCCACATTCCTTGACTATCTTCATTGCAAGGCCAGAGACTTGGTTTCCCTCCCCCAACTCAGTCCGTTTCCTCTGCTTTTCCTTTTCACTCACTTGTCAGCACCAGCCCTCTGGAGTCACCTGTGTTCCAGTGCTCTCAGGGTTGCCATCCCTCTGGGCAACTGGCTGGGAGCTCAGCTCCTTTCTTCCTTCAGCCCTTCCTTCTGTGAGCTCCCACTGTGGTTTCAGAGACTCAAGTGTCCTCCTCTCTTTGACCCCCACTGGGCTCCGTTATCTTCTCAGTTGCTCCTTTTCGTGCTCTTTAGGATCCCAGGCTCTTTTTCTTCCCTGATTGAAATTGGGAGAAGTTTGTGGTAGTAGACACATTTTAAACATAAAACGTACCATCGGAATGGTTTTTTTCAGTGAACAGCTCAGTGGTGTGAAGTACTGTCCATTCACAGCCTCCTCTTGCCCTCACCAGCATCCACCCCCAACTCTTTTCATCTTGCAAGATGAACTCTGGACCCTTTAGACCACGCCTATCATTTCTCCCTGCTCTGGTCTCCGGCAGGCACCATTCCACCTTCCACCTCTATCGGTCTAACTACTCTAAGTACCTCATATCCTTTTGTAACTGGGTTGTTTCACTGAGCATAATGTCCTCCAGGTTTATCATGCTGTGGCAGGTGTCAGCATTCCTTTCCTTTATAAGACTGAAGAATAGTCCCTTATATATCACATGTCTGCTTATCCACTCATCCATCCACGGAGGGGGGCTTGAGTTGCCGCCACCTTTTTGGCTGTTGGGAATAAGGATGCTACAGACGCAGATGTACAAATGATCTCTGCAAGTCCTGGTTTTCAGTTCTTTGAAAGCATGTTTTTAAGTTTTCTCAATTATTCTCTGCTCTCTCTCTCTCATACCTATTTTTATTTTATTCATAAACTAACATCTTTGGACCAAGTACTGACTTTGCTGGGGCTGAGTCACACGCCACCGAGGACACTTTATCAGGGAATTCTGGGACCTTTCCTGAGCCCTCTCTCTAAAACACCCACCCCTCCCTTCCTGGTCACTTCAGCCCCCTTATCCAGGGCATTTTTCTTCTTAGTGCTTATCACCACCTGACACA
Organism: Scalopus aquaticus; assembly: GCA_004024925.1. Taxonomy (NCBI): domain Eukaryota; kingdom Metazoa; phylum Chordata; class Mammalia; order Eulipotyphla; family Talpidae; genus Scalopus; species Scalopus aquaticus. The sequence continues at coordinate 150,014 of PVIJ01001194.1, read as the reverse complement.
CTATGTATCATTTTTTTTTTAAAAAAAAGTTTATTTCTGCCATTAGAATGTGGGTGCCAAGAAAGCAGAGACTTCTCAGCTTTGCTCATTTGTCCTATCCTTGATTTCAGGCATAGTGCCTGGTGCACGTACCTACCGCATCATTATGAAGTGGACAAATAGCGGAATGAATGAACGAGTGAACGAATGAATACATAAACAGTGTACTGTTGCTACCACAGGGATTTTACAGTCTGGAGGGAGCTACATACATTAAAACTGTAACATAAGGTCAAGTAGAGGCCCTGGGAGGTGAACACACAAGTGCCCAGGAAGGTCAGTCCAGGAGGTACCTTGGGTTTGGTCCCCACAACATTGATAAAAAGGCCCTTGTTATTGAGTAACTTTAAATTCATCTTCTCAATAATCTCCCCACAACCTCATGATACCATATTACTATCATCAGCTTCCGGGGAGGAAACGCAGATGGAAAAGGGGTGGGGGGCTTGGCCCAGGCTGTGCAGCTAATCAGCCAGGCCTGTTTGAAGTCAGGTCTAGCTGCTTCTCGAGTCCAACCTCTTTTTCTTCCTTTTAACAATTATCTTGCTTTTCTTTTTGAGGTTTCTTTTCAAGAACTCCCAAAGTGGCAGAGCTCACCGCAACCAAAGCAAAGCTAAAATGACAAGCCTTCCTATTCCCACTTCCTCTTCCGGTCAGCAGCAGTGTGAATGCTCCCGGCTGCCTCCTTCCCACCATCATGCTCACACAAACACAGGCAAAGGAAAAAACGCATTCTAGAGTTTTCTGTTTTTACCAAAATGGAATCGCACTCTACACATCTCTGTTACTTGCTTTGCTTACTTTGAACATGAAGGCTATCTCTATGACAAAAGATAGCGCTGTAGTTTATTCTTTTTAATAGCTGTGTTTATTTAAAGTGTACGGTTGACTCCGGCACACAGGGGTTTGAACCGTGCAGGTCCACTTACATGTGGATTTTTTTTAATCAGGGTTGCATTGATTGAACCAACCGCAAGTATTAGTTGGTTGCATCCGATAATGTAAACCCTTGCAGATACAGAGGGCCTACTCTCAATTGGATTTGGTTTTTTGACAGGGCAGGGACCTGAGCCCCCTGTGTCATTCAGGGGTCAACTGCTGTGTCCCCATGTTATCCAACCATCCCCCCATTGTTGCTGGGTTGCTCCCCATTTTTCCTACCGTGGGGCCTGCTGTATGATCCTTATGCACTGGTACTTTCTCTCTTTTGGGTATATTCTCAGGTTGGGGTTACGCAAAGTGTATGCATGTTTTTAATTGTAGTAGATGCTGCTCTAATATTTCCCCAAAGGATTGTAGCAATCTAACATGTTTTTGGCTGATGCAGTTCCGAGGTCCAACGACTTTTTCCCGTCCCACTTTTGCTCAAGGCCCACTGTCCTCAGGCTCTTCCCAGAATCTTCTAACTTATCCAGGACTTTCAGGGACACTCAAGGGCCATCTCTTGGTTTTCTTGGCCTATAGTCACATTGCTCTTGTCTTCTTCCTTGGCCAGTGAGGACTCGCTGCCAGGAAACCTGGACTGTTGTCTAACTTTCACTGGTCAGCTGTTTGATCGTGGGCAAGTTGCTTAACTTTTCTGTCTGTTGATTTCTTCATTCATAAATCAAGGGAAGTTAGGATGGTAATCAGTAAGGTCCTCCCTCTCTGGCTGACCTTCCCAGTTTATTTATCTATCTATTTGTTTTGAGATTTTGCAGTTTGTATTTCAGAAACTTGCTTTCACTTTCAAATTGGACACATAACATTATATCAGTCAGAGTCACCACATAATATTTGATATGGCCACTTTCAACTATATACTCCAGTACTCCCAGGTTTGAGACACACCCCCAGAGCTGGTTCCCAAGTGGAGCACTGGGATCTGTCTGCTCTCTAGGGCCTGCAAAGGACCGAAGGGCTTTTGCTCAACTACCTGCTCTCAGAAGGCCTTCCTGCTGCCTCACTGCTGCTTCCATAGGGAAGCTGTGTGTAGGGCGGGGATTCTGGAGCCAGCCTGAGTTAGAACTGGGTGAGACCCCCAGCTCAGTCATGCAGTAGCTGCACGACCTTGGGCATCTTACCTCCCCTCTCTGAACCTAGGTTTCTGGTTCTGTTAAGTGACTTCAGTACTCCAGAGCCGTCCTGCCCAGCACGCCTTCCTATGATGACAGAAATGCACTGCATCTGCCAGCACATCTGGCTGTAGATCACTTGACATGTGACTGGTCAGGCCAAAGACCGAATTTTACATTTCATTTCATTAAATTAATTAGAATTAGAATTTTAAAAGCCACATGTAGCTAGTGGCGATCTTCTTGGACTGTGTAGCTACAGAGGATGGAAACAAGATACAGAAATGCAGTACATGGAAAGAACCTAGCTAACCCATTGTGTGGCACAGAGTAAGCACTCAATAAACGGTGCCATTATTAGGCATTGTATGTCTTGCTTTCTGGCCCACCACACCTGACGGCTTTCAATGACACCCCACACTGGCTGTCCCAGAGTCACCTGGGGGAGGGCGGGGGGAGGGCAGGTGTTGCTGCGGTGGTGCATGTCAGTAATGAGCCTTGCACTAAATGTTTCTGGTCTGCTACTTTCCCTGGAGGGTCATGTGAGCCGGAGTGGTATGTGGCCTGCTTTGCAAGTGATTAACATGGTGTAAGCAATCTGCATAGAGAGAAAAAACCCTCCGTTGGTATTCCATTATTCTATTAGAGTTTCAGAGCCGGGATTAAGTGGACATGATTTCTTCCTATGGGCCATTAATTTTGTTTTATTGCTGGTCTGATGGCCATTACCCTTTTTTGCCAATGCATTCCCCCATTAGGTTTGTACAATTAACAAAATATGTGCTGTTAGGGCTTTGATAGGAACAGTGGGATGGAAATAAAGGGAGGGGGTGCAGCAGCTGCCCCTGAGTTGGGGTGGGGAGAGGCCAGACCCAGGGATAGGGCCTCAGGAATAAAGGGGGGCAGGGCCTCTTTAGCACCTGCCTTGTAGCCACTGAATTTCTGGGAAAGCGTCCTAGGTTAGACTTTTCCGGGCTCTCTCCTGGCTGGCAGAGAGAAGTTGCCCAGGTGAGCAGGAAGGACACTTGGTGGGCCTGTCTGGCAGAAGGCCTGCCTCTCCCTCAGCATCCAGCAGCTGAGAACCAAGTGAGCCACCCTGTCCCACCCACCAGCCCTGTCACCTTGAAACTCCTCAGCAGGCAGCATGAACCAGCTTCCAGGTACCTGACCCTGTGAGGGAAGAAACTCCAGGGGCTCCTGCCTTCCTGCCTTTTCTCTATGAGGCAAAAAGCAGGACCTGTGCCCAAATCAAAGGTGACAGCTGACACCCAGCGACCTCCAAAGTTTGCCTCATGAAAATGCAAGGTTGGCAGTGTTAGGTCATCTGAGTTTTTGAGACAAGTGAGAAATCAGGATTTTTAAAAGTGAAATTTCCTACTTTTTAGATGTTGGCAGAATTTATAAAAACAGCAGGCAGGTTAGAGTCAACCTAGCAGCTGCCAGTTGGCATTCTCTGCTGGGCAGCAAGGAGGCACTGCAGGTTTGAAGGAGGGGAATTTGTGTTTCAGAAGGATCAGGGTCATGGGGTAGTTGGTGAATGGGTAAAAAATAGGGTGAGGCTGGAGGGTGGGAGGCCATTTAGGGGCTTTGGTAATTGTCACAGGAGAGAGAAAGCCAGAGGCAAGGTCAACGAGATGGGTAGACAAGCAGGGTTGTTCCTAATGGGGACTTAGTGGGTCTTGGTGTATTGACACCTGAGGTTGTCCACAGAGTCAAGGAGGTCAACCTGTGAGCGGTCCTCTACCCACTGAGAGTGTGCCTCTACAGAGTGTCCCGCCCCCTGACACCCTCTCAGTGCCTGTGTGTCCCCCTTCTCATTCCCATCTGGTGTAGACAGGTCATGCGCATCTCCGATTCCTTCTCCGGGAGGAACATCATTAGGATTGGCCCACCAATGCCAACATTCCTTGCAGGGTTTTGTGCATCCCCATACAGCAACAGACCCAAGATTAGAGGCCTGGGTCTGGACAGCACTGGGGAGCATGACTAAGGGGGACCTTTCCAGGCCGTATGTATGGGTACCCAGCACTGCCTGCAGCCCAGGGGAATTAGCATCTGTTCCAGGAAAGCTGTGCAGTATCCTCAGTGCTGAGTGGGTGTCTCAGAGTCAAGTATTTAGTGCCAGGTAATTATATAGTTCTTCAATTACCTGACCTGGTTATTGTGTAATTTACAGGCTGATGGTCAGGGTCTATGGTGCTGTAACTGATAATCTCACTCAACAAATGCGAGCAACTGCAAGCTGTCAGGTGTCAGGGACCACAGGTGGAACAGAGCAGGGACCAAATACGTGGTATCCTTGAATGCGCCATTCAAGTTTTGTTTCTCCTTTGGAAATTTCACTCCTGTGCCTATAAGGGCTTTACAGAAAAAAACAAAACAAAACAGACTCTTTGTGCCCAGGAAAGGGCTGGCATAATCTGTGTTCTGACTGGGGCAAGAGTGGAAAAGGTTGTCTGGCAGTGGGATGAAGCAGAAATCCTCCATTTCCTCGATTTCTCTTTTTCTGTTCAATGGCTGCTAGACCTTTCCTCATCACACTGAATAACGACAGCCCCCATTTATTAAGTCGTTAATATGTTCCAGGCATTTTGCAAAATGCCACTGGGGCATCATCTCATTGAAAGGTGCTACTGTTATCTCCCTTTGAAAGATGAGAAAATCAGGTTCAGAGAGGTTAAGGTTAGGTAAGTTATGGACCCAGGCTTCTGTGACTGCACGACTCCTGTGTCTTTTCTCTTAGCCACAATTATGACCTAAGCGACCTTAACTGAGACTTAGAGCCCTTCCTGGGAGGGTTGGCCTGGGCAACCTCAGAGCTGTATAGAGATAGAATTTTCTTTGAAGGGTCATCAAGAAGTCTAACCCTATTGTTTTGCAGATGGGGAAACTGAGTCTCAAGTGTGAAAAATTCCTTGTCCAAGATCACATGGAAACTGAATGAAAGAGTCAGGGCATACCCCTCCTGGCCTAGTGCTTGCTGTGTGCTACATTCATGACCTTGATAAGCCCCAGCTTATCTCCCTCTATGCTTCCAAGCTAAGTGGGTATTTCATGGGCACTCACTCAACTCTTCTTCAGCATTCAGAGTCAAGTTCCAGTGCCCTGTCTTCTAGGGGAAACTTCTTCTGTTCCTCTTACCACCGCTTTTCCAAGCAAACGTGACCATCCAGCAAGTCCTTCTTCATTTACCATTCCAGAAGTTTCAGATTTATAAATATGAAACGGTCAGTCTTACCTATGCTTTCATTTTACTTTCATGGTGAGTAAGAGAGGCCTGAGTTTAAATTCTGTTGCATTATTGCCTGGCTGTCTGTCTGAAGGACTTTGACATGACTAATTGCCTTCCAGGATCACATACTGCTGACTTTGGAAGGTCCAAAGTACCGTGTGTGTGTGTGGCTGGTGCCTAAGCATGTGTTGATGGGCCAGTTCTGGTTCGGAAAAAAGGCTTTCCAATGGTGCATGGTGATGAGGGAAAATAAGTACAATGTGGAGAGGGTGTGTGTGCGTGTGTGTGTGTGTTGTGTGTGTTGAGAGAGAGAAAATTCTTTTGATGATGCTCTACTTATTTAATCCAAGGATAGTCCTTTATTTCTCTTCTTATTTTTGGGAGTTGAATTACTTTATGAAATGATGGTGAACTATTAATGCTCTAGCAATCTATATGTTTGTCAACCTTATCAAGTCTCATAATTTATTTTTAAAATTTTACAATGGGTGAAATCAAGCCTGGGTGCCCATGTTCTGGAGCAGCTTATTCAGTGTAGGTTCTCCTTCCAGAGTTGGGAGCGCTCTCCCTTCAGAGGAAATATAGCTCATTTGGGGATGATTCTTGTTGCTAGAGACTTCTTTCTGATATTGAACAGCAGATTGGCTTCCTTTGGCTTCTACCCTTAGTCTTAGTCCTACCCTCTAGAGCAACCCAGACCTGCTGTTACATGGTGTCTTCAAATATTTGGAGGACTACCAAGTGCTTTAGTCAACAGAACTAGGACAAAGGGGTAATATTACAGATAGACAAACTTCTCCCATGTCTTCCACCTCCTAATAATGAAAATAACAATGATAAGTAACATTAAGTGAGTGCTTATTTTGTTCAAGATCCTGTTCTAAGCACTTTACAGTGTATGAAATCATTCACTCCTCATACACTATATGTGGTACCTCTGCCCTATGAAGTAGAAATTTCGTTTGTCCTATGTTACCAATGAAAAACAGGCATGGAGAAGTTGTACTGCTAGTAAGTAGTGGAACTGGCGTTGAAACCTGTAGTCTGACCCCAGAGCCTGTACCTTCAGCCCTGTGGCTACCACATGCCTGTATTCACTTCTCCTCTTCTTGTCACTTTCAACGATGTTAAAATATGCTGCCAGAACTGCATGTGAAACTAATGTGGACTGATCAAACCCCAGGGAGAGGACTATTCCTTCGGTCGGCCACCCTGTGGCCAGCTAAGGTCACATTGAATGGGCTTGGCAGTAACACTGTATCAGCTCACCCTGAGCTTGCATTTACCTCAAATAACCCCATTCTGTGTTTCTGAGATTGATTTTTGAATATAAGAGGAGGATTTGGTGTATATATTCTTGTCAAATCTTTTTCTCCAATTCTGTAAAAAATGGATTCTCGTAGACATAGAATATAATAATTTGATGGTTTAGAGTGATGGGATTGTGGGCAATTTTTCTTTATTCTTAAAATTATTTTATTTATGGTTGTCATGATGTTATTGTGCAAGAAATAAAAACTGGTAGCGGGAAAAGGGGACTTTTTAGCTTTGGCCCATCCTTTTAGCTTGTTAAAAAGCTTTATATCATCCTTGAATCTATCTCTCCGGCACAAGCAGTTCTCCTTCTAGCTTTGCATCATGAGCAAATGGCAGAGCTGCCATATCTCCTTCCAAGTCGCTGGTGTCTCAACAGACAGTCCCAGAGGACAGGAGTAAAGCAGTGCAACCTAGAGACTTACTGCTTTCCATGAAATTCAACCTACCAACTTGATGTACTGAGTTCACCAAAGTTTCAATAGCAATATAGTTTGGGAGAATATAGGTTGGAGTCCATTGTCAGCCAGGGCGTGGTTCAAAGGTGCTGGTTGTAGACTCTGGTTGAAACACAGAGGGTCCACCCTTAAACATTTCAACAGACATTTGCTGGGAACCTGGCATATGCTGGGCATGCTGCTGCAATCTGGGGCTAAGTCTTGGTCTTTGTCCTCAATGACCTGCATTCCAGTGGTCTGGTCTTTTCTCTGAGGTACCTCCATGAACTGCTAATCTTGGTCATGCCAATGTTAGTAGCTAGCTTCAGAGGCTAGACTGTGACTGTGGTTTTGATCGTACCTTGGCTTCCTACCAGTCCATGGGGAGATGCTGGGTGACGTCAGCAGTTCAAGAGGGACATCTTTCCGTGAACACATCATACTCTACCTCCTGCCTGAAACTTCTCTCTCATACTCTACCTCTTCCAAGAAGCCTCTCTGTTGAAATGTAAAGGAGGAAAAGGGCCTCCTCTTCTAGTCTTCTAGAGTCATTTCCTTGCTGAAAACCTTCAATGGCTCCATGAGCTCACAGCCCAAGTCTGGCCTCTCTGCCTGACTCTTAAGCCCCGGATGCTGTGGTCTGTCCTCCTCTCAGCTAGGGCCCGTCCTCTCCACTCAACCTGGGTTCCTCCTCCTGTCTCTGGGGCAGACCAGCTGCTGCATCATCTCAGGGTGCTCCATGTTTCCCCCCCTCTCTTCCTTGCTCAAGTGCTCCCCTTTCTCGGAATGCCCCGTCTCTCCCTTCCACCTGCCAAATTGGGCCTGTCCAGTCTTCTAGGACTTTATTCAAATTCTACCTCCCCCTAAAAACTTCTTTGAGTGTTTTAGCTCTCGCTGACTTCACTTCTCTGAGAAGAGAGAATTACAGCCTGTACCGCACAGTTCTCCACTGCTTTATATTAAGTCTTGTATTATCTACTGATACTTCATGTGGGTCATCTTATTTCCCCAATGATTTCGCCATGCTTTTATAACAGCACCCCTGGATTTTTCTCCTGTTGCACCTAGTGAGTGTAAATCATGGAGCAGACACCTGATAAATATGTGCTGAGTTTTTTTTGTGGGTGGTGTTTTTCTCACTTTACCCCAGAAAAAGAATTTAAAATAGTCATGTGTTTGATCTTTCTAATCTCACTCCCATGATCCTTCTCCACACACATTCTTTTCCTTACAGCCTTCCTGGATTCTGCACTTTTACTTGAGCATTCTCTCCTCCATCAGACTTCCCATAATCCTGTCATAAACAACAGCCATCAGTTTTGCTTGTTTGCTTTTTTTTTTTTAAGATTTATTTATTTATGCATACAAGCTGGGGTGTAGGCCAGAGGTTTGGGGTGGTGAGAGGATTCACCAGAGACAGAGCGGGGAGCAGAACAGGCAAAATCAACTGAAGCACATTGCTGAGGGGAGCAGCAGGTGAGACAGGAGAGGTCTGCTGCGCCATGTGGGAAGTTCCCTGGCTGGGGATTAGCTCCTGCTGCAGTGGCTCTGGATAGCTTCATAGTGCTGTGCTTAACCCATTGCACCACCAGGGAGGCCCTTGTTTGCTTGTTTTTTGCAGACTTCCCCACATAGGCTTCCCTACAAACCTTCTGGAGGGGGGAGGCTTTTTGGTTCTATCCTCCCTTTCATGGGGTCTGCTACCAGGCAGAAGTCTCCAGTAAATTGTTATTGCCTTGATCAGCTCACGGCTGGGGTTTCTATAAGGAAGGGAATGAAACTCCCAGGAAACTGAAGCACCAAGCAGGTAAGGGGGGAGTGATCCCATCTCTCTGTCCTGGGTAGCTGTCTGCAGGAGTCCCTGGCTCAGTGAACTTTCCTACTCAGCACTGTGGGTACAGGGGTGCCACCCCTGACTTTGCTCCCAAGCAAGAACCACTTATGAGTTTACTCCCATCTCCACCTTGACTCTTATTCTCATCAAAATCCCACAGAGTCTATCAAAATGTTTCTTTTTATTGACAGGTGAAGTCTGGAGCAGGACTTGAGCTTTCTGTCCTCCATGCCGCTCACCAGAAAAAGCACTGTGAACTGTAAGTAACTTTGATGGGCATTTCCGTGCTGACTCTGTAAGGTTATGGGTTAAAGACCTGCCCTGAATCTGATCTTTAACAGCCATACATTGTGTAAGAGAAACACTCAACAGTGAACTAGTCAGAATGTAAAATATAGTGGACTTTGAATTAGATTAGTCTGAATGTGACAAGGAAGACCTGCAATATGACATCCTATTTAATTAGACTTTATTGATCATGCATTATGGTGGACTTGATGTCTTGTGTGTGTCGTGAGCCTTGGAGAGGGAAACTCTTGATTTTGCAAGACCCAACTGGACCTCAGCCACTCTCCTCTGTGGGCAAAGGGGAGGAACTGGGCTATGTTCAGAGCTGTTACTTGCTCTTACATCTGATTATTTCTGGGAAGATATGAAAGGAGGAAAAGGAAATACTGCTGGCTGCTTCCCTTCCATCAGTGCGGTAATAGCTCCTCCTTATACTACCTTTGCCTTTCGTTCAACATCGTCTCTTTATAACTGGTAAGGAAAGGAGAGCCCTGGCCAGCTGACATTGAACAAAAGGATGTTTTTTGAGGACCTGCTTTCGTTACGTGTCGTTTCATTGTAAGTCCCGGTTTCTAAACACCTACTGAGGATGTTAAATGAGGATTTATTTTATTTGTTCACTATTGGTTCTCCCACTTGGCAAAAAGTCTATCCACCTGTGGGAACCGGCATATCACTCTCCTCCTTGGATCTTCTTTGGTAGCCCCAGGGAGAAGTGATTTCACCTTCTGTATCTGCCGCATTCACATACTTGGCCACCTCTCTGGCCCACACCCAACTCTGCCCCCTCAGTGTGGTCGAGCTCCTGGCAGGCAGTCTGGGATTCTCGTGTCTTATTTTCCCAGTGCACCCTCAGCCTAGTTGTTGCTCAGCAAATGTTAACTGGAAGATGGGATTGCCCTGGGTGCATATCGTCTCCACCCTGCTTCTGGGGCGACCAGAGGCTGAGTGGGGCTGCGGCTTTGATAGTACATTGGCTCCCAACCAGTCCATGGAATTATAAATGATTAACCATTATCAGCGTACATCTTCACCTCTGTGTAAAAATAGATTGACTGTAATGAGTATTTGAATAAATCATAAGAATGGCCGCCCCGCGATAGTCTAACATCCTGCCGATGGCTGCCCGGTGAGTGAGCAGGGCGCCGGCCCTCCTGCCTAATGGCCTGCGAGTCAGTGCTGGTGGCCTCTGTGATTGACGGGTGGGGGCAGCCAGGGTACCTCCTCTCAGCCTGGGCTCTGGAGTGGTTGGATTCCCAGGCCCAGGGGGCGGGAAGGGTGCCTCCTTCCATCCTGTTCCAGGAAAGCCTACCTAGGAGATGGTGCTGGGGGCTGGGGACGCCAGAGGGGAAAGATAATGACCTTTGTGAGAATCAATGTCTCCTCACCGGAGCTTAGAGGGACCTCATAAGTCAAGTCAAGTATGAGAGGAGTGAGCTGAGTGTGAACCTTAATGAGAGCAGAAAGCGTGGGGGAAAGAGGGCTGTACAATCTCTCCTGTCCCTGAGGGCGGCCGGGCACCTTGTACAGGGTCACCCACACCCAGAAAAAGCTCCCTCACAGGGACATGTGGTTGGACTTCACTGAAGAACAAGGAGGAGCAGGTTTCTTTAGACCTCAGGATTTTAAAATGGGAAGATTTAAAGGGTCCTTCCCGAGTGGTTTGCCAAAGCCTCCTCAGGCCTGAGGACCCTGCCTTTTGGAGAGGGGAGCAGACTCAGTGGGACCAGAACCAGCTGAGAAGGGAAGAGTCTGAAAGTCTGAAGTCACAGAAAGACCAGTGACGACTGGCTTTCGGAGGGAAACAGCTCACACTCTAGTTTAGTTCTAGTGGCGTCCTGGTTACTACACATATGTAGCAAACCACCCCCAAACACAGTGACTTAACAATGTTATGCTCATACGTCCTGTGAGTCAGGAATTCCGGCAGGGCACGATGGGGATAGCCCATCTCTATTCCATCAGATCTGGGATCTCAGCTGGGGCAACTCCAAAGTTGGGGGCTAGAATCATCTCGAAGGCTCATTCATTTGTAATTCTGGGGGTGAAAATCAGTTGTTGGTTGAGACAGCTGGAACTGTCAATGGAGCCTTGTGAACTCTCTGGGTGACCTCTGGAGTGGGTTCCCAGGGGGAGTACCCTGAGAGAGAACAAGAGCCAGACGGAAGCCAGACTGCTGAAGTAGGGTCACTGCATCATAGTCGCTTGACCGTGGAAGTTACAAAGGGCAACCTAGTCTTAAAGGAGGAGACATAGACACGCCCACACCCTACCTTTTGAAGGTATATCAACATTGCATGAAAAGAAGAGCGTAAAGAGTAGGATATAGGTTGTCACGGCCATCTTTGGGGAGTACGGTCTACCACAGAGCAGTCTCTTATGTCCCAGAAGAAATAAAATGGGCCCTTCCTGTGCGTTGATGTGCTCCCCCTAGAAAGACAGCTAAGGAAACCCCCACTTAGGTAATCAATCTGTAACTTAAGTCACAGAATGTCTGGGTTTAAAAGGATCCCAGAGGCAGGCTAGGCCTTCCTTCCAAGGCAAGACTCCCGGTGGTCATGCTAACATTAGGAAGTGCTGCAGTTGCTATTAGAGGTCGTACCTTATAGTCCATCTCAGCAAGAGGGGGCCCAGTTTGCAACCCACAGCTGGAAGTGCCAGTGGGGGACCTTAGACCAAGGACTCCACAAGCCTTGAGTCATTCATGGCCATCCATGGCTCCACACCCCAACTCCACGGTCTTCCAAACTGGTGTAGGTTTCAAAAATCAGGACTTAAAAAAGAGTCTGTTGTGGCTGTGCTGGGGACTGAGGAGGTCTGGGCCAAGCTTCCTGCTTTTCTGCCATGTCCTCTCCTCTCCTTTCCCCTTTGCCCATACACTGTGACCTTCAGGGGCTGTGCCCTTTGAGGACCAGTCTCCCTTTCTCTTGGCATTTTTCTGCTCCAAATGTAACTGTATTTTGGGAGAGAATCTGAAAGCCCTGGGAACTTTGTTTTGACTTAGGGTGAAACCAGGTCATTTCCCCAAAAGATCAAGATAGGGAAAATAGGTAATGCTGAAAGGAGAGGGCAGGGCAGAGAGGGGGACAGTGAGTTTGGTTTTGATGAATTGGGGCTGGGGTTAGGAGGGAGAGTTTTGGAGTCCCCACAAGTCAACTTGATATTAATAAACAACATTTACTGAGAACTCACTTCGGGCTAGGTATTCTGCTAGGTACTTTGGGGGTCATTGTCTGTGAGATGCTGGTCTCTCAGAAAAGGGGCAGAGGCTCAAAAAGCAGAAGAAATCCCCTGGTGAGTGACAGATTAAGTTAGTAACAGTTGAAGTCAAGCTTAATACTGTCTCTTCGAGAGACTTAATCACTTCACTGTAGGGCTCTAAGAATCTCAGTTTACGCTCCTATGAAATGGGGATGTCTGATGACATCTCCAAGGTCACCTTCGGTTACAGGGTTCTAGATGAGTGAAAAAAGACTCTGGGGACTCGCTTAGTGACGTCTAAAGTGGAGCCCCATTTTCTGGAAATGGGGTCTGTATGAAACCACGGAATAATTTCCTGTTCTCTTCATTCCCCTTTGGTGAAACTTAGGTCAGGAAACTAATGTTTAACCTGGACAGCTGAAGGAAACAGATAAAAATATGAAGATCATTTGTATTTCCAAGGCCCCGATTTGGGGGGGAAATGTTGAGTTTGAAGTCCAAAGCTGGGGTTTGATGCCAGCTTCATGAACAGCCATTACCGGTTGTCCTGGACAGTCTCTTTGGTCTTTATATTCCTCATCTCTTGAATAACAATGGAATTGTGTGCCTCTCCTGGACTGCAGTGGGGACTGTATAAAATCCAGTACTTGGACCTCTCCTAGCACACATGGGGACCCAAGAGTGGTTCTGACATCCCCTTACCCAGCAAATAATAACAAATGGACTTGGAAAGAAAGATTGTCCTTCTCCATTTCTCCTGACAGAGATGGTCAAGAATCTTTCCTTTAATTGTACCCTCCATCAAAGTTCACTCATAAACTATTGATATTTTAATAATACACATTAGCATCTTGCCCTCTGACAAATGAATATTGAATGAGCAATAAAGAGGCAAAAGAGTAACCAGGTAAAGGCTTCAGGGAAGCTGGACTCAGGAGTTATCAGAGGGAATGGCCCTTTGCTGGGACTTTGTGACTCGCCTCTGTCCCCGGAGACCCCTAAGAAATAGCTCTTAAAAGGAGCTCAGTGTCCAGCCTAGTCCAGTCCGAACAGGCTTTGTCCTAGGATTTCTTTCACTTAGCTGGAGACTTGGAGAAGAGGGAAGTGGTCTTTAAAGAGCCGCTAAAGGCAAGGAGGTTTGACCCACATGTGAACTGCCTTGGGTCTCCTTTGCTAAATGGGCAGCCTTCTTCCTCATATGCTGTCTCCATCCACAAATTTAAAGTCTACAGACAATATGCCCACAAGAAATCCAGCAGCAAGCTCAAAAAGAACTCAGACTGGTTCCACACCTCCTTCTCTCCTCCCACCAGGTCTGGGCGTCTCTGCCTGGGGTGTGGGTTCAGGTTCAGAGGGCAGAATCTCCTGCCTCTTGCAGTGCCTGCTCCCAGCCCTGCACCACAGCCTCCAGTTTTTCGTGGCCTCCATCTGGGCTGGGAGTCCTTGAGTGTGCAGAGAACAGTGACAGGGGCTCATCGTTGGTCCAGCTTAATTGGTGTGATTTAATGGCGTTTCTGGCGGATTCAGATTTATATGGCTTTCTGAGCTGCAAATCTGCTTTCTAAATGTAGAATTTTTGTGGAGTGGTAAAAAATAATGGCTGTTCTGTGATTCCTGCCTCCCGAGCTAGGAGATTGCAATTTACATTATGCAAATAGACATTATGCAATCAAGGCACTTTAGCAGGAATCTGGCGGCAGAGAGGCCGCTGATGAGATGCCGAGGTCTGCAGCCCCAAACAGAGGGGCTCTGGAAGAGGGGAGATGAATTGGGGCAGGGTGGGGCCGGCAGGGGAGGCGGCAGAGTCTGCTCCTCTGGCCCAGGGAGGCGAAGTGGAGCCTGCCCTGAGATGAATGCATCCGGGGAGCTGCCAGAGAGACGCTCTCAATTAATGGCTTTGTTTAATCATACCCCCTGTCCAGAGGAGTATTGTCTTACGGATAATTTCGTTTGCCTAACGAGATTTTGCTAATTAAATCTCCTTTCAGTTGGTGTGACTATGCCTGCAGGAGAGGGGGCTATTTGGAATCTTCTTCATAAACCTTTCTGGAGAAGAGCTAGGAAGGAGGGAAGGGAGGGAGGAGAGAGAAGGAAGGGGAGGGAGAAACTTTCCTGCTGTGAGCAGCTCTGGAGAGGCTTGGAGCCTGGTTTGGAAAGTGCGAGGTGGCTCACCACCCATCCTGCCTTTCTCTCCCAGGCCCTGGAATTGCAGACAGTCTTAAATCTCTGTCCAACCTGGGAATCTTCCTCCTTTTTCCTTCCTCTGTGGCTCCTGTGACACCCCTTCTCTCCACCATTATCTGTTCTCAAGTACTTCTCAAATCCCCCAGAAGTCTGAAGGATTTCCAAGCACTGTGCCCAGCAACTCTGACTGTGGGTGGGTGGGGGGCGGGGAGCTGTGGCGCTCTGGGAGCCCCTCCCTTTGCGTTTGCTGTTAGCCAGTCAGTCTGGCTCTTAAGAGAGGAGGAACTGCTCCAAAATTGACCATCTCTCCAGGGATAATTGCATGAATCAAAGAGACTACCTCGTCAAATTCATTTATCATCAGTCAGACGAGGAGAGCCTCCTGTAGATGGAGGAGCCCAGCACCCTGCCCACAGTAGCTGGAGTCTGTGTAATGTTGTCAGTATCTGCCCGCACTCCACGCCCCAGTGCTTCCTTACTGTCTACAGCTTCCTTGGTTGAACTGTATCTACTTATTCAGCTTCACCTCTCTCCTCCCTGACACTTACAGATGCTCAGACCAGAAGCACTTGTCTGCTCCTGATATCCCCAATAGGGATCTTCCCTGACTTAGGAGGGGGTTCCCTGCTGATAAACCCCTTGTATGTTGAAAGCATCCTAAATTGAAAGTGCACTTAATGCTCCTAACCTATGGAACTTCACAGTTTAGCCCAGCCTACCTTAAGAATGCTCAGAGCAGCTAGCTAAAATCATCTAACACAGCCTACTTTGTCATAAAGTATTGAATCTCTCATACAGTTTATTGAATACTGTACTGAAAGTGAAAAAAACAACAGCTCTACTGAAAGTAAAAATGATTGTGTGAGTTCTTACCACTGATACACAGCTGAGAGCACACCGGGCCTGAAGAGTATTTGAAGCATTGTACTAAAATTAATTGCTGGATTCTGGGGATGCTGCGGTGAAAGGGTCACCAATTACGCTGGAGAGTGTTGGTTGTTTTCTTGGATCCCTGACTGACTGAGTGCTGGGGCTCACTGCCTCTGCCCTGCATCCTGAGGGTATCATGCTACATATTGCTATCCAGGGAAAAGATGAAGATTCAAAATTTCTAGTGAACACATCTTGCTTTCACACTATCATAAAATGAAAAGATTATGAGTCAAACCATGCTACATTGGGACCATCTGTAGACTGGGTTGTTCAATGTACTCGCCACCCCCCAGTATTCTGTATGATGTGCCTTTGCACTTACTGTTCCCGTGTCTGGTATCTTCATGGCCTGGATAACCTCAAAACCCAGTTCACGTACCTCCTCCCTGACTACCTCCTTACAGAGCACCTTTGCCTTTCTGAAATGCTGCTGCCCTGTATGTCATCACAGGACCTCAAACATTTATTTATCTGTCCAAGTCAAGGGCTGCACCTTATTATTCTAATCCAAGTATTGAGAATCGTGCCTGGACATTACAGGTACCTTACAAGGTTGCTTGAATGAAAAGATGAATGAATAAACTAAGGAGAAAAGGACCAAGTGATGGAGAGATGCTCTCTATGACGCCCCCAAACCCTGGAGGGACAGTGTGATGGTGGTGGGGGGAGGGGCCAAGAATCATTTCTGTTGAGGCTATGTAATTACCTGCCCATCCATTACCTTTACTCCGTGGACAGGAAGGCACCGATTCCTCTGTGTGCTAAAGCCTGCACAGAACCTCACATGGACCCCCTAAGGGGGGGCATTGTTTTTGCAAAGGGCAGTAAGACTCACCCATCCTCATTAGAGGGCAAGACAATGTTATCTGTACCTAGGCCCACTGGTGGGGGCCCAGCAGGTTCTACCTGTAGGTGAATGAATCACTTCCCAGACTCCCCTTCCCTCCCTATCCCATCCATTCATCTACCCACCCACCCATCTGCCCACCCATCCACCTACGCATCCATCCAGTCACCCCTGTCCCCCCAGCCAGCTGTAGGGGATATCAGGGCTGGAGGAGTCTGGGGAGCATAGGGCAGCCCAGGAGACACGGCTCAGTGTTTCATGTGTACTGACTGTGTGTGTGCACACATGCACGCCAAGGTGTGCATGTTACCTGTGCATGTGCAGAGCTTGGGAGTGGGGGTTGAGTGAGATGGTGTTTGAAGAGTAGCTTTGTGTTTTTCTTGGCTTCTGGGTTTCAGTGCCCTGCTCCTTGCCCCGCATTTTCCCTTTGTTCCATGTGAGTCTGTCAGTGTTCTGTCTCTTCAACTACACTTTTAATCATCGTGCTATCCCCATCATGCTATGCTGTGAGTCTGTAGTGTTTCTCTGTACATAGTAGGCGCTCAACAAATACTCCTTGAATGAGTGAGTGTGAACAAGGGTGCATTTTGGTGTCCAATAGGCTTGAGTTTGAGTTCTAGTTCTGTTACTTACTTAACTGGGACTAGGGATTTAATTTTCTCATCCAATTTACAGCAAGACTAATAGTACCTAGTCCAACTTTCTCGAAGAGTTATTGGTGAAGTATAAGAGATATGTGAAAGTGTTTTATAAACTATAAAGCACTATACAAGTATAAGAGGTTATTATTATAATGGTTATTATACTTGAAGTGATCATTGTGCTTGAAAATTAGGGATTCTGTTTTCAGGAATATAAAATCATCCAGGCCTGATTTGAACTCTGAGACTTACAGCGCAATTATTATAAGAGCTGTTTTCAGACATGGGGGAATTTTCAGGGGATGGGGATGGAGATGGAGATGGGGCCTGGTAAAAGTGGTCCATCTTTGGGCCTCCCTGGTGGTGCAGCGGTTAAGCATTGCGCTGTAGTTCTAGTTCGAAGCAGAACGCAGGAGAGGTCTCCCGCGCCATGTGGGAAGCTCCCCGGCAAACCTCTCCTGCCTGCTGCTCCCCTCAGCAGTGTATTTCCGTCAATCTTCCTGTTCTGTTCCCCACTCTGTCTCTGGTGAACCCTCTCACCACCCCACATCTCTGGCCTGCACCCCTGCTTGTATGCATAAATAAATAAATCTTAAAAAATATATTCTATAAAAAAAAAGTGGTCCATCTTTGCTACTGGCCTTTGAGAGTTCTTCCCTAGCTTTATTGATATGACAAAAGGAATTTAGAGGGAGACTCAATCAAGGATTCAAGCAAGGGACACTTACTGAGGATCATGGAATAGAGAGGGGAGGCAACTGCCCTAGTCAACCTTTTAGCCTGAGAGTAATGGGAAATCTTGGTTTTATGGGGTGATATCCAGGGTAGGATAGCAGAAAAGCAGGATATTGGCTGGCAGGGGTTTTACAAGTTACCTCAACAACAGGAAGGTAAAGTAACAAACAAGGACCAGTTTAACTCAATGAACAAATAAACGCCAGGTCCAGGCACCCTGTAACATCTTAATTTGTGCCCCCATGGGACCGGATAAATGGACTCTCTGGAGAATCTGCAATTGCCTTAGAATTCTGAGCTTCATTAACTTTGCATATGCTGTTCCCTCTGCCAAGAATGCCTTTCCTCTTTTTCCACTTGACCTTTTCTTTCCAAGTTCCTGTACTATCTCAGGGGTCCTAGGTTACAATACCTCCCTGAGAGCATTTATAGTAGTGTCTGTGACTGCTCATGTCAACATCCCTCGCACAGCACAACTCCAGGGCAGGTAATGGCTCTCACTCATCTCAGTGGCTCTGGATCTGCGTGGATGCAGAGATGACTGAGTGAAAGGTGAAGGGGGAGAGTTGGAGTTGGTAGATGTACAGTATTTGAGTCTCTGAAGTTCAAGGAAAGGTGAAAAAGAAGCTTTAGAGGAATTAGCATTGCCTTGCAATTAACCCCAACTTTCGACCCTAAAAGACTAATCTTTCCTGGGGTCACTGGGCCTGGGGACCTCAAATCCCATCCAGGTGGGTGACTTGTCAGCCAGGTAGATAGGGAGGCCTCCAGGTTGGGAGGGCGGTCTGAGGACAGGAAGGCCTTGCCTGTTGCTGACCCCTACAGGTGAGCAGTTTGCCCACCTGGGGAGGCAGGTGCTACTTACTCCCAGCCACAGCCCTTCCAGATTCTGCGTCTTGATGGAGTTGGCTCCAGCTGGGTGAGAGTCTGCTGAAAAGCCTTTAGGAACTCGGGGTTCCCATGGCCTTCTCCCTGGTTTGGAGCCATCTTGTCTCTGGCCTGTGCCCGGCCTCTCCCCCACGCCTCCCACCCCCAGCAGTTCTCCAGGAGCCCCAGGCAGCCGCTGCAAAGTGCCAGGGGGCTGGGAGGCTTTTCATTACCAAATGCACTGAACCTATTTGTGAGTGTTTTGCAAAGTGTTTAATCCAAGGTGTTCCCTCAATTAAATTAGTGCAAACATCTGTGTCCCACATCCACCTCCATTTGCATTCTGTGCCATTTATTACAGCGGGAAATTGGAAGGCACCTTAGGAATACTTAGGACCAAATTAGGCTAGGCTGGGGTGGGCTTCTGGGGGTGGGTGTCTGAGGGTGCCTTTGAGGTGGTCCAGGCTGGGGCTTGGGGTGGAGCCACTTTCTGGTGCAGGAGTTGCTGGGAGGGTGGGGAGAAGCGATGTTTGGGCTCTGGACCACCCTGTTTCATTGGGGAGTTTGGGTGGGTTTAATGAATGCTGGGGTCCCCACCTGGGTCCAAGTACCCACAGAGGCAGGAGGAGTTCACTGCTGTTGTTTTATAACTTTCAACCCAATTGAAAAAACAAAATGTATCACATTCAAGTGACCCACTGTGGGCTCTCCCTGGGGGAGCCCTTTCCTGCTGGAAGGGATTTTTGCCATCATGAAACTGCTCAGCCTCGGTGACCGACTGAGTGTGGGAAGCTGCTCTCTCTCCTGCACACGTGATTCCCACGACTGTCGGGCACTTTGGGACTCTTACTATTTCACTACTCTAGGAAGGATGGAAGAGCAGTGTCTGCTGTGTGACCGTGATGGCCCGCATGCTTCTGGGGTGTTAGCTGTTGCTTGCAACCCTCCCACCCCTCACTGGGGACAGAACAAACAGAGAGCTGGGCTTGCACTGGAAGGTGAAGCAAGGTACCCTTGGTCCCACATCTAGAAAGAGGAACAGACAGGATTTGAACTCACCCCTGCTGCCTCCAAAGGCTATGTGCTTCCCACCGTGCTGGACATCCATTGTTCTCCTCTCGGGACTGGACCCTTTCAGTCCCCAAACCGTCTCATGGCAGCCGGCAGTGCAGAGGCCCTGGTCCTGGACTGCTGCTTTGGGTTTCTAGCCCGTTAGGATAGGGTAGGCTGAGGGCCCCAGGGGCTCTGATATGGGGTCTTCAGTCTGACATCGTCTCACCTACAGGAAAGGACCCCACTTTTGTAGGGTGGAACAGGGAGGAAAAGCAGAAGTCTGGGGAGTGAGGAAGAGGCTTATAGGGTGCTGAAGTGCCTTAGAGATCACAGAATTCTTCTGTACTGTTTGGGGACACTGAAACTCAGGGGACTTGCTGAGGCCACTGAGGGTTTGGTGGTAGAGGCCAAAAGGGAACTCTCAGCTCCCAGTTCCTGGGAGAGGAACCATTTCAGGGCCTGGAGGGTTCTGAGGCTTTTATAGGATAGATGTTGGCTTTTTAGATGTGAGATGGAAACCAAGGCTGGAGCAAGGAACTGGGGTGAGAAGGGAATGGGAGGTACACTGTGAGCTCAGCAGCCATAAGTCTTTCTGAGCTGCCTTTAATGGACAACCTTCCAGGTCATAGAGGATGGCTGATGATCTCCCACCTGGACCCTGGGACAGGTCCGCAGCAAGTCCTGGGGCCTCACCTAGGAAAGTCAGGGGGGATACCAGAACCTGAGTAGACAAGGGGGTCTAGCCCCCCAGGGCTTCAAACCACCTGCTGATGTCCATGTCTACCTTCCCCGCTCATCCGCCCAGTGGCTGGGAACCATCTGGGGGAAGAGTGCAGTGGAGCTGAGCCCCAGTCAATCCCTGCGTTCCCACTCCCCCCCACCCCCATGAGCCGGACCTTGTCTTAGCTTTAGTTGCCCCATCAGTTAAAAGAGTAATGACAAAGGCTTACAGGGTTGTTGGGGAAATTAAAAGAAAAATTAGACCTGCTTGGCCCTGCTTAGGATCACAGTTGTCCTCTGTGGCCCCTGTCCACCTTCCCCTCTTGGACCCTGTCCCTGATCATGGAGGGAGGCGGTGAGGGGAGGGGGCTCTGGATTGAAGACAGGCGGCCCTTCCCCAGCTCTTCCTCCTCCCTTTTCTCTTCTCTTCCCTCCCTCTCTCATCAAAAGACTTTAATAAATGCATCTCAGCGTGTGGCCCTGCCTGGGGCTTTATAAGAATGAATTGCTTATCCCAGCCCTTACTCCCTAGAAATGACAATCCCCAATCAACACACATTTATTAAGCACCTCCTGTGTATAGCACCCAGCTCTAGGCCCAGCAGGGTTGGCCCGAGCCACCCTCAGGGCCTCTTGTCTCTCCCCAGGGACCCCATGGTTCCTGCTCTCTTTAGATTTGCTCCATTCCAGGAACATCTGCCTTTACCAGTAAGATTTTGAGTTTCCGCACCTTTTTGTGCCTCTCTGCTTCTGCATGTGAAGCTCTCTCTGCCTAGAAGCTCCTCCAGCCCCCTGGTTTACCTGGTGTCTCAGTTTCTGTGTAGTGTATATGTCTGTGGCCATACCTCAGCTGGGGTTATGTTCCCTGGACTCTCGATGCATCTTTCTAGGATGATTTATCACACTGTATTTCAGTTGTGTCTGCTGGTGACCTGGCTCTCCAAGGTGGAGTCCAGGTGCAGCAGCCTAGAACCAGCGTGGACCCTCAGGGTCCTGCTCTGCGACCCCTGCGGGCCAGCACGTGCTCCGTTCATCCCTAGAGTGCCTTCCTCTCCCTTAGCCCTCGGTACTCAATAAATGCTTGTTTTGTTGGACAAACCACTGGTTTGTTGGAAGGGAGGCTATCAGAGCGGCAGGCTCCCTCTCTCGTTTCCCTCTCTCCCTCTCTCGTGTGAGCCTGAGAGCACATCTCTTTCTTTATTTGCCATTCTGGTAAGTATTCACTCTGCCACCCAGATCAGGATAGGGGCTCTCCATATGGAGCCGAGGCTCACAAGGAAGATTGACTCCCTTAATTTATTGTCCCTGAGGCTTGGCCAACAACATTTTCTTTTCCTGAAAAGTCCTCTTCTCTCTCTGCCAAAACCTGCCCACCCTCCCCAGCCCCAGGCCATC
Source organism: Scalopus aquaticus (assembly GCA_004024925.1). Taxonomy (NCBI): domain Eukaryota; kingdom Metazoa; phylum Chordata; class Mammalia; order Eulipotyphla; family Talpidae; genus Scalopus; species Scalopus aquaticus. The sequence goes on along the minus strand of PVIJ01001194.1, from coordinate 128,240 downwards.
TCTTCTACAAGTTTCCTTAGATCCCTTGGGGGCGGGAGGGAGGGGGAAACAGCATCTCCCTCCTGCACTTGACCCAAATCTCCCCACACTAACCCTGCCTCCCAAGTTTATCTGTATCTGTTCTTGTCCACAAAGCTGTGTGGGTACAGAATCTATGGCTGAGGTCCTCACCCAACCTGGCATGGCACCTGCATGCTTGGAACTTATGTTTTTGCTAGATGAGAACAGAAACAGAACTCCTCTAAGTGCCCTTGGGAGGGAGATGTCTGGGTTCGTTTCCGATCCTTGCCTTGGCTTTACTGCTCCTTGATTCTAATGGACGTAGATGTGCATTTGTCACCAGTTACTGGAAACTGGGTGCAATGGCCAGCAGAAGAAAAACAAGTGTTAAATTCTGCTGGGGAGACTGAGCAGACTGGAATTACTTTGCATGGCCATTCTGGCAAGTCCCGGGAACTGACATTCTACACGCAGTCTCCAAAACAGAGTAAGCAAGATGGACCATTGGAATAAGAGAAGAAAATTTTACAACTGTATTTATTTGCATATTCTTATCTCATACTGTTGAGATTTCTATTTTTGAATATGTTCCACAAGACAGATCATATATTGGGAGAGTAGTTAGTATGTTTAAGATCTAGACACGCACAAGCCTGTATATATATATGCATATTGACGGTGTGTTAAAATTTTTACTGATAGAAGTATCAGTAAAAGCTCATCTTAGCAACATGGACTTAGGCCATTGGCCCACTGCCCAGGAAGGGAGACTAGTACACATTTGCTAGTATCTCCATTCAGATGTCCTAGGCTTCAAGTCATGCTTGAAACTTAACCTGAATCTCACTAGATAGCAAATTCTTTAGGGGGATGGTATCCTCTCGTGAATCTCCAGAGCTTGCCACCTTGCAGGTACTCACTAAATTAAGTGTGACTTGGATTATATTTATTTGAATTAATTGAGACTATGTGAGAATAAAATTTTAAAATTGGGCTTCAATGTAACCTTCAGTCGAAAACTCCCAGACAGCTGACACATTTATAGAGACCTACCGTGGAACAAAACATGTGCCTGTTATGTACCAGATTCTGCTCTCAGAACTGGGGGGCAAACTTGAAGTCCCTGACCTCAAGTTCCTCACATTCTTTTTTTTTTTTTTTTTTTTCCAAATGCAACCAAGAAATGTTCGTAATGTAAACCAGCACTCCCCTCTTTACTGGGGTTATTTTGAAATAAATTCCAGGCCTCATACCATTTCCTCTGCAATGCTTCAGTCAGTACTCAGTCTTTTCAAGAGAAACAGACCACTCACCCAATGCAGCTATGTCCCAGGAGCTGTGCTAGACCCGACCGGCCAGGCCAGGGCTCAGAGCCAGCAGCAGTGGTCACTGCTCCTGGGATGGGGCATAGAGTGAGGTCAGGAGTGATTTTATGTAAATGCCACTTGGGCTAAGTCTCTAACTTTAACTTCTAGGCTCCTGTCTTGAAATTTCAGAACCAAAGAGGGGGGCCTATCAGATAAGGTGTGAACCTGAGAGGAAGATACAGCAATAGAGGAAGGCGACCTTAGCAGAGACAGACAGAACCCCTGTAGACCTTACAGTTTGCCTCCTTCAGCTTAACTTGAGAGGAGGGAAGCCCAGGAGACTGAGGTTGTATTAGTAGACATGGCGGCCATAGCGGAGCAGGCCATGGGCCTGGTCCCTGCCACTGCTTCTTCTCAGCACAGGGAGGGTCCTGGGCCACGCCAGGCCAGACCAGCCTTTTATACACACCCAGGTTTCTGTGGCCAGGAATAGCGTACTCTAAGCCCCCAACAGGCTCTGGACTGTGGGCGCCCCCTCCGCCCTGCAGCAGCTTCTGGAGTGGCCAGCAGCCTGCAGTCCCGGAACCACCATCGGCTGCATGTGACTTCTTTCTTCCTGTACAAGTTGAGCACTTGCCACCCTGCTGTCTGTTTTTCCTTGCTAAGGTTCAGTTCTAATTATGTTGATTTTCTTCATCCCACCCCCTCCTGGAAGCTTATTAGGTTGAATATTTTTATTTATTATCATTTCGCCCAACTCCTGCCAGCATTTCCAATTACTCTCCCCGCTTCCTTGTAATTGTCTTTCTGTAATGGCTCTGAAACAATTGCGCTAAATGAGGTATCTCCTGGAAGATGAGAGTCTCACTTCATTAAAGGCTAATGTATTCTCAGCTCCAGCTCTGTGGGGCTAGCTTGGAAGGAAGACATTTAAACAGCTTCTTTTATTTTATAGGGAGCAACTTTTCGGCGACGAAGATGTCTGTGGGGTATATGTGTATGTGTGTGCGTTGCCTGATTTTAATTTAAAGAAAGTTTATGAAATAGTATGAGTCGCCTTATTGATGAAACTCTGTTCTCAGGTTGCTGAGATTTATGCAGATGGGGTGCAGAGCTCTGGAGTAGGAATGGAAAGGGGCACTTTATTTAGACATCCTCTCCCCATCTTTCTGCCAGCCCCCCTTCTCTCTTGCTCTGCGCCTGCTGCATCAGCCCCCAACTCTTCATGCCTCCTTCTTGCGTCTCTGCCTCCAGCTTTATGTGTTCAGCTTCCACTGTGCTGATAATCTTTTTTCAGCTTATATATTCTAACTCATTCATTCATTCATTCATAGTGTATTCATGTGTTTGTGCATTTGTTATTCATTCAACAAATGTTTATTCCCCACTCTGTTCAGATATTATTCAGGAAGGAAATAGGCCTTTTTGGAGCTTAGAGAACGGAGACAGAACAGTCATATGACAGGTAAGCAGGCACTTGAATTACAATAGAGTAATTGTTGTAATCAGCCCAGGGTAGACCACTCTGAGGGCACCAAGAAGGGCACCTAATAAAATCTTGTGGGGCCAGGGAAGGCTCCTAGAGGGAAGGGAGTGTGGGCTGACACCTGAATGGTGAGGAGTTAGCTAAGTGACAAGGGCTCAAGGCCTAGGGAACTTGGTCGCGACAGAGGGCTGGCTTGGCAGGCGAGGTGAGATGCAAGATTTTCCATCTGACGGGAGTGTCATGAGGGACAGAGGCTGTGATGAGAGGTGGTGTTGGAGGTCATGGGGGGCGTTGAAAGCTGGGCTACTGAGGAATCAGTGGCATAGAGAAGTGTTTTTAGCAGGGGACTAATTCAACCAGATCAGTGTTTTGGAGAGACTGCTCCTGCCTCAGTATGTAAGATGACTTGGAGGAAAGCAAAGAAAAACGGCAAGAACTTTGTGAATGCTGTTGCAAGAGGTGCCGCCACTGATGCCCTGCCTGAAGGACTCAGCGAGCCCCGTGTAAATCTGCGAGGCCTTCCAGGTGGAGAGTGTCAGCTTTGTATGGGGGCTGGTGGTGAGCGAGATACACCTTTCAGACTCGGGCAGTTGGGCGAATGCATTTGGTGGGGTCCTGAAAACCAGGACGAGAAACAGTGCTCCGTGCAAGGTCTGGGTAGCTCCCCAGGATGTGGGGCTACCAGCCTCAAATCCCAACAGGTGCAGCAGCTTGGCCACAGTGCCCAAGGACAGCTTCCCGGACTGTCCCCAGCAGAGCCTGTGGGCTCCTGTGGACAGCGGCTCACTTCCTCGAGTTCCCTAGGCCTTGAGCCCTTGTCACTTAGCTAACTCCTCACGATTCAGATGTCAGCCCACACTCCCTTCCCTCTAGGAGCCTTCCCTGGCCCCACAAGATTTCCTCGAGTTGTCTGCAGTGTGCCCTGGAGCTCACTGAACCTCCTCACACACTGACCTTGGCCGAGCAGGTCACCTGTGCCTGGGCCTTCTGTCCCAGCAACATGACTGTACAGGCGTGAGCCTTTGCGCAGCTGCGGGTGGCTTCCGTGGTCAAGAGCAGCTTCGGTGTCCTAGGCCCAGAAGGGTAGAAGGGCCTGTCCTGATATGTCTGGGTTGGAAGCAAAGAATTCAAGCTCACACTGTGTGGGGACTGAGTACCTCCAGGAGTATTTTTATGCCTCTGGGGCTTTTTTTTTGTTTGTTTGTTTGTTTGAGTCCCTGGAAGCTTGCCCACAACAGGGGTAGTACCGCAACCAAAGCAATGATAGTAGTGACACCTCGTCCTGTGTGCTGGCCACCCTTTCCAGCACGCATACACGTATCTCTGTCCTCACAGTGATCCTGTCACATAGATACTGTTATTATTGGCTCTATTCTAGAGAAGAAGGGGTGAAGGCAACAGAAGTTAGGTAATGAGGCTCCCAGCTGCAGTTCCCCCCCAGGGTCAAGAAAGGAGGGAGTCAGGTCAGATCAGCGCCAAGTGGGGTGCTCGGTCTTCCACTTCCTATTTCCCTACTTCTCATCGCCTGTTGGTTTTTCCTTTTTCCAGTTTATATATCGTAAGTCATTCATTCATGTCCTTCAAGGCCCTGTGCAAATGCCACAGACTCCCAAGCAGAGCCACTTCTTTCTCCCTGGCTCCCAGAACACATACATTTCTCAACGGTAGTGGTGGCTTTATGGTCATTTCTGTGCGCGTCTGTCACCTCTGCTCTGCGCTCTGCTCCGGGTTTTCCCTGGGCGGGGATCTTGGCTTCCTCCTCTGTGTGTCTTTGGTACCCAGCACAGAGCCTGGGACACAAGAGGTTTTCTCTGAATAAATAAGGGCTGCTAGGGATGCCGCGATGCTCAGGGGGGTTCCAGAGGTCAGAGTTCAGGAGGCCTCTTGTCCCCTGTCCATGACAGGTAGAACCGCTGCCCAGGTAGGCTCAGATTGATCTGGACTCCCTGGGTGAGAGCCTAGTAACAAGAGGGCAGTGGTCAGGAACAAAAATCTCCCTCTGCACTGCAGGGGGGAAAATGTGGGTGTTGAGGTAAGCACCCCTCCCAGGCGGAGGGCTGAAAGAAGCAGCTTCTGGCTGGATGCTTATTCTGATGAGGTGCTTATGTAACACCAGGCTTCCTCCGGCTCCCAGGGACTGGAGAGAGTGCACACCAAGGAAACAAACAAAGGGAGTCGGCAAACCATTTCTGCCATTAGGCAACTGAAGGGAAGAGGGGTGCACATCCTCTGCGAAAACTTAGCACCAGGGCAACTGCAGAGCGAATTTTAACAAAGTATAAGATGTGTTTTTAAATATCAAATGTCCAAGGTTCCCGATATATTCCTGTAGCCTCAGCCTCGCTCTGATTGCCACTCCTCCAAGGCTGGCATGGGGTGCTGGGAAGTGGGGTGTCAGGAGATGGGGGGCATTCCCTCCTCAGCCAACTGAGTCAGGGCTCTGGTCACAGCCAGAGGGGCAATGAGAGCAGCAAGGGGAGAAAATGCAGGAAGAAAGTACTAGCTCTGAGAGCCAGCGATCCGAGTCACTAAATAGCTGTGTGACTTTGGGCAAGTGGCTAAACCTTTCTGAGCCTAGTCTTTACACATCTGTAAGATGATGAGAACAGGCAACTCTGCCCTGCCTAACCTGAGGCTGTGCTTTGGATATCTGCCCGGGGTACCATCTAGAATCATTACCCCTTTGTGCTGCTGCCTCTAGTCCAACTTGGGGAACACAGCCTCCTCTCTGCTCTGTCCAGCTCTCGCCTCCTCTAGCTCCAGGGCTGAGGTGGGTGCCTCATCTCACTTTCTATAACACTGAGGACCAGGATCTAGGTAAATTCCAAGTCCGGGATCCCCTAGGGTTCTTGGAACAACAGAAAAGGCCTCCCAAGCCCAAGGGACATGGGCCACTGAACCATGTGTGTAGAATAATGGGCAATTTAGGGTAAGAAGGCAGGATCCTAGAACGGAGCTAGGGAGAACATTACCTTGTTCATTTAAGAAATGTTTATTGAGTACCAACCATGTGCCAGACATTCTGCTAGACATCTGGTATCCATTGAACAACACACAGCCCCTGTCCATTCCCAGCTTGCAGTCCAGCAGACGCTACAGATTAGTACCCACTCTTCTCCACTGTATAGATGGGAGAAGGAGGCCCCGGAGAGGGAGTGACTCCTGAGGTCACAGAGCCAGCTAGTGGCCTTGCAGCACCGATAGCCTGCGTGATGAAGATGTGACAAGCTAACACGCCAAGGACCCAGCCACACCTGGGCCTCCCTACCAAGATCCCTGAGTATCCAGACTCCAGGGACAATTCTCCTTGTGTCACATGGCGCCTCCTTGGCCCTGGCTCCAGCTTCACTCTTGTCTTGAGGACCAGGGGTTTGAGCCCGAACCTGAGTCTCCACCCCTACCTCTAGGTGAGATTGACAGTCGGAAGATAGGCCTGAAGCTCTTGGCTGAGGTGTTTCATTCAACCAATGCTTCTTAGGAGCCTACACATGCCAGGCACTGGGGCTCCACTGCTGAGCACCCCTGACAAGCCCCCTACCCATAAGGAATTTCTATTTTGGTGGGGAAGGAAATTGGACAATCAACCATAAATAAATCAGATGTTTGCAGTATGATGTAAGGGTTATAAAGGTTACATATAGTGTGAGATGCTAGAAAGTAGCTGGGATGGTGGGTTAGGGGGTAGTGAAAGGTGTGGGGGTGGGTGGGAGGCAGGTTTTGTTCACTTTGGAAGTTGCCTGTGAGCTTATGCTCCACTCTTAACATGCCATTTAAGGGTTGTCTTCCAAATAAATGGTAGCAGTACTGAGATTGTCTTGACCCTTCCCAGCCCCTCAATCCACAATTAAAAGTCTTAGTCCCCTTGGAGACTCAATGATCTCCCTCCATTCAAATTTGGAGTTATGAGTAAGGTGATAGAGAAAGGCCAGGACTGTTACTCTGATGCTCCTGGGGCCTGAGTATTACAGTCTGAGAAATGGCGGCACTTAGCCTGCCCAGGGGATGAGGGGATGGTCTCCAGGGCTGATTTCCAGAATGATGGGAGTGAAACCTGAGGTCCTGAGGAACCATAGAAAAGATTCCATTCCAGGGTAATGACAACTGCTGGGGAGTCCTAACAGCAACCCCATTTCATGTACAGGGGAAAAACTGCCCCTCCCTCTAAGCTCCCCAGGCCCCAGCAATCTGGGCCCCTGTTTTTGTTGGTCTTTTAGTCCAAAGACTTCCTTTGGACTTGTGTGACCCACCTCCTATCACCAGGTGAGCCCTTGAGAAGGTAGTCTGGAACTGGCACCCTAGGACCTCATCCTCAAGGGGCTGGGATCTCCCAGACCATTTCATGATTAGGGACCAACTGGACTCAGCCTTGATTGCACTTCAGGATCTAAACCAAGACAATGGCCTTCCCTGGAGATGGACAAGCACTGAGAAGAAGGGGAAGATCTGAGAACCAGGATGTAGAGCCTCGTGGCCCATGCAGAGACATCCCCTGCCAGGTGGTACTCACTGTGTGTGGATTTAGATTTGGGGCAAAGGGGTTAGCCCAGATCCCACCCAGCAAGTTCTCCAGAGCTTGCTAAACCAGTCCTGGGGCTCCCAGGCAGCCTGTCCACTTAGCTTGGGGGGTGATTGTCTACTGAGCCTCTCTCCTACCAGCACCTGATCATGTGCCCCAATCCCCAGAGCTCCCTTTTGCCCACTAATCCCCTGACTCCATAGTCTGCCCAACCCAGAGATGCTTTCTTCCTAGGTCATTGCCCACTTCCTGGTATCTCGGCAGACAATCCCTGCTGTCCTTGCCCAGCTCAGCTGCTGGCGGGCTTGCAGATTTCTTAGTAATGATCTTCCTCCAGGAGCCGGGAGACTGCGGCTGCTGCCACTGCCGCCTGGGCTGCCAACATCAAAGCCTTGTGTGTGGCTTTGGTAGAATGTTAAGAATCGTGAGATAATTAAGTTGCATTTCTGTGCATTGTTTACTGTTGCTCTCAACCAATCACTATTCCATAGGGGCTAATCTGTGTAGGCTTTTTTTCCCTTTGCAGTGCCTGTTTGTACCACATTCTTCATTATGCTTCAGTTACAATTTTAATTTTACTATTATTAAATCTTCCCCAAAGCTGTATTATTCTGCGCCTCTGAGCTGGAATTCCTGATTTGGGGACTGTTTGCATCTGGGTCTGTTCACAAATGATTGTTCTTGTTTACAAAAGAACATACATTAAAACTCAGCACTGGAGGCATCCTGGCTCCCTTCCCCCTCCCTGCCCTCAGCTCACCTGGTTGTAGGAGAGAGGGGAGACAGGGAGCAGGAGGGATTTGGTGCTCCCTGAGATTCTGCTGTTGGAACAGCGTCTTTGTAGCCTTCGATGGCCAAACAACTAGATGGGAAGTTGAGTAGACAGGGCCAGTCAGTGAGTTGGGGACTTCATTTCTATAGCCTGAAGACCCAGTCGTGAAGACTGAATTTATTCCAGCAGGACGGAGCAGAGTAATGGCGAGAAGCTGGTATCGGACAAATCTGGGTTAGAAACCCAACTTCTTCGCTTACATGAAGGAGGTGATACCGGGCAGTGAGGCAATTTCCCAGCATCTCACTTTCCTTGCTTTAAAAATGGGGAAGAAAATGACAGTGATATTGCCCCACAGGTAAAGCTAAACAGGGATAATGTCTTAGAACGGTGCCCTCCAGATGTCGAGGGCTTCATAAAGGGCAGGTCAGGTTATGTGGCTGTTACGGCCATTAGTCTCTCATTTTCTCTCTGTCCATTTTGCTTCCTCTGCTGCCCGTCTGAAGCTTGCTTGCTCCCTTGGCTTTGCGTGAGAACGCTGAGACCCCGGCCTGCCTCTGTCTCTGTCGTCACTAAGCCAGCGGAGTGGAATAGGAAGCGCTTCCCATATGCTGCCAATGACTGTGAATGGCAGGAATTAGTTACCTGCCTTCTCAAGAAGGGAGCTGCAGACTCCTTGGGGCCCGAGCTTGCAGAGGGGATCTGGGCCAGCCCAGATGAAGGTGGTCAGCCCAGGGGTTTTGAGAGCACAGGGCCACCTGCCAGTGCCCGCAACTCCGGCCAGTGGTTACCTAGTGCAGCGGACTCTCTCTGGCTCCTCCCGTGCCCGCGCCAGCGTCCCTGCCATCTCAACTTCCTCCTGGAGTTTCCACAGCTTCTTTCTTCCTTCCTCTGTCACCCTGTCCCCCCATGCCGCCACGCACACACTAAAACCATAACTTTTTTTTTCCCCTTTCCCATTATCTCTAACCCATATACTCCGGGAAGTTTAATTTGTTCTCGGTAGTAATCACCATTAACTAGAAATTGTCTTTCTCTGTGTAAACACGTCATTAGTGAAGCTGGTTTTCTGCAGGGTCCAGATTTCATTTTTATTAAAATGAAACACTTTCAGGCGCCTCACTGTGTCCAAGGAGAGAGAGTATAATTTTAACCCATTGGGTTGGCCACAGATAATTGGGCTGGCATTTGATTGGACGATTAGGGAAATATCTTCTTTGCATGCAGTATAATTTGCATTTTTTCCCCACTTATATGAAGCTAAGTCATGCTTTCGTACACAGGCAGTTTTAATGAGCATTATAAATCCTAATGAATATATTTTCATGTTCATTTTATTGGCTTGTTTTTATTACTAGAGGTCTGAAAAACAGGGCCAGTGAGGGAGCCTCAGAGGAAATAGCAGGGGAGAGAAGCACTGTGGCAGCTTCGCACCCCTCCTTTCTGCCTCCGTAGGCAGTGAGGGGGTGGCCACCCCCTGATGCAGGAGAACCAGGCAGGAGGGGTCATCCCAGTCCTCTTTAACCCAAACTACAAGTTGCTTGGGACCCCAGGGGGTGCAGAGAATTTATCTCTCCCCTGGGGTTTGTGGAGCCCCTGCTGCAGCCTGCGCCACTCCCCCCACCACACACACACACAGCCTCAGCCTCAGCAGAGCAGAAGAACCCTGAAAGCAGTAAATTCTAATTCAGAAAGTTCTGGAAAAGGAGGGGCAGTGCAGAATTCTGCCCAGTGACTGGCACGTGCTAGGAACTCTGCACGTTGATTAAATGGAATCAGGGAAAATTCACATAAGGAGTCCCTGAAACCCAAGCATCCATTTTCAAACCCTACCCTAAAAGTCAGTTAGCAAGTGTCTAGAGCAGCATTTTCTTCTGATTGATTCTAACAGTTTGTCAATATCTTACGGTCTCAGAGCATCATCATGAGTATCAATTGCAGGTTTCAGAGTTCTACGTCTTCAGTCAGTTAGTCATTCAATGAACATTTTGGAAACATCCACTACATTCTTGACCCTGAGCCAGGACACATACAGGGTGATGCCTAAAATCGCCATCAACTCCAACATTTTTTAAAAAAATATTTTTTTTTTCTTTATTTATGACCAGTAAGGTGCTAAATTCCAATTAAAATCTCTGGTTCTAAATCGTCCATGGTACGAGGAGTTCAATCTCTTTCCACTGGGCACCCTAATGAAGCCCATCCGTGGTGTCCAGGCCGCCCTGCCCCATGCACAAGCACCCCCAGGCATCTGCACCGACACGGCCTTTTGTCCTGCTTTTGCACACTGACCTCAGCCTGTGGGTCCTCCTGTGGCCCCCTCAGTCTTCTGCTCCAGATGAAGGGCGTCCTTGGCATCCCCTCCTCTCAGGGGGCCCACATTTCCTTGTTGGGGGGCTGACAGTCACCTGCCATGGCCCCTCAGGGGTTGTGAGGACCCTGCCTGGGAACTTTTCTGGTCTCACATGCTGAGCAGCAACTGTTCTGTGCCAACTGTCCCAACCCACTCCTCATTCTCCTACCTGCCCTCTCCCTCCAATTTTTCTTTTGTTTGTTTGTTTGGTTTTGGTTTTGGATTGGAACTGTGTCTAGTGCTCACGTAGGTTGGGAGTTTTGAGGCCATTTTAGAAGTTAATTCAACATAAAACTCATTCAATTTCTCTGCCTCCATCTCTTCAAAATGGCGGTTCACACTTGGGGCTGACCTTCCCCCAGGAAGCTGATTACTCCGGCAGGTTTATACCGCGTCCTTCACCAACCGCACCACCACACACACACAGAGACAGCTGAACACGTCTTGCCATGGCCTTTGGGTCATATTTTTTTATTTTCCTGCTGTATAAGAGATGTTGACCGAACAATGACTACAATGCTAGATTCTGTGAAACAGCAAAGTGACAAAGGCCCTCAGTGTCACGGGAAGGGCGCTGGCCCCTGTGGAAGGTCTTGGATGATTCTGGCTATCCCGCTTTCAACTGTGTGTCCTCAGGCGGTGCTTCTCTTCCCTGGGCCTCTTTGTCTCCACTCGTGAGTAGGGAACCACAATCCCCACCAGGTCCCGGGGGATGAGATAGTGGCTGTGGGCATGGAAATGCTGGTCATGACTCAGATGGAATGTGATCAACTCCCATAGGGACTCAGCCCAGGACTCCTGAGCCCATTTCTCACTTGAGGGCTAGTTAAAGGGTGAAGAGATGCTCGCTGTCAGGAGGGGATGTCGCTCCTTCCCAGGCTCTGAGGTTTATGTCTCTGTGTTGTCCAAAGAGGACAAACAGAGGGAAGCACAGCTGGGCTCTCACCCTTGGGTTGATTTCCTAGAGCCAGTTTCTCCCTCACAGCCACAGTTTTCTTGGAGACCCATTACTGCCAAGTGAATTTTTTCCTCAAAAATAGGTGGGGGTTCTCCGTCGGGATCCCCTCTCAGCAGGAACATAGCGCCTCAGCAACTAGTACACCAGTGTGCAGGGTGCCCCGCTGCTGAGCCCTGACTTGGTAGGTCAGCCTTGTCTTCCACTAAGATGGCAGACTTCTTCCGAATGGGGTCCTTACCCAAGACTTCCTCCACAAGGCCCCTCTTCAGTGACCCTGGGCACAGGGTCACTGCTCATTGATGTTCTTTGGTGGCTGACCTTGCTGGCCAGGAGCGGAAACTCCAGGCTCCTCTTGATCAATGCATCTCACCCCCATATGTAATGGACCAGCTGGTCTGGCTGAGAGGGCAGGGAGAGGGGCAGAGGAGAGGACCTGGGCCCCCTTGCTGTCCTGGCTGGATCTGCAAACACAATAGAAATCGGTCACGTGAGAGACCAGATTTTTGTTAAAAAGGTGGTAAGCGCAAAAGCAAGCTGCCGGCCCATCACAGAGCCAGGGCTTCAATTATGGAGTGTAATGATGTTGGCACATTCCCGCGCTGTTCCCGGAGCCCGCTCAGTGCAGTGAAACCACAGCATGAGTTGTTCTCATAAAGAGAACAACTTTCCAAAGGGTACGAGGGTGCAGAGCCACCCTCTAAGTTGCTTGCAACAACTATTTTAGGGCGACTGGAGAGGAAGAGTATTAAAAAGGGTGTTAATTCATTAGGAGCAGTGAGACAGGGTTCTGGAGGAGAGGGGAAGGTACTTGCTCCCAGAGCACCTTTGACTTCCTCGATGAAGGGAAGGATAGGAGGGGGTGGGGCTGCTTCTTTCCTCAGCAGCACCTCCTCTTGTGAGCAGGCCTGAGTGACCGCTGAGGGTTGGGATGAGGGTCAGAGCAAACCGAGTGTGAGGCAGACAGCACAGGGGGAATGAAAGGGAGCTTGTGTTCTGGCTGCCCCATGGGGTGGAAGGCTGATAGGGCCTGCGCGGGAGAGCCACCTCACCTCTCCAGCTGAGGGTGTTTGTTTAGCATCCCTGCACAGATTAGCCTGGCCTGAGTCTTGAAGCTTCACACCAAGAAGGAGAGGCAGGTTGGTGTGTTTACATTAGGCCACTTGGGGAGCTCAAGGCATTATGGGATGGCAGGAGATGCCTCCCTGAAACCAATTTAATACCCCCTCCACCACTGCCCCCCTACACCCCCCTTTCTGATGCAATCCTCACTAGGCCACTTGCTTTGTGTGGGGGAGGGGAGGCCCAGCGCCTGGCCTCTTCTTGGCTCATTCTGGGCATCTCATCATCTCTCTCCTCTCTCCTTCTCGAAATTTCTCTGCCTCTCTATGTTGTTACCTCTCTGTGTCCTTCTCCCCAGAGCTCCACACCCCCCCAACTAATTCTTCTTTTTCTCCTCATGTCTCACTCTTATGTTCCTAGGGTCAGTTTTCTGGCTGCACCCTTTGTTCAGTAAGTGATGCCCCCTTGCCCCCCATTGGTGTGTTCAGGAGTGATGTCTGGTTAATGCTCCCGGTCTGCATGGAGCAGGCGGCTCCACGGTGAGCACTGACTACTGCCAGGAGGGCCAGAAGCAGAACACAAACAGGGAGAGCCCTGGGTACCTCCCCACCTCTGCCATGCCCTGGGTGTGTGCACGCCTGTCGGCCAATTTCTCCTTCACTCTGGGCTTCAGGTTCCCCAGAAATGCCGTGGGAAGGCTGTGGCATCACTCTTCAAGGATGTGCCATGCTTCCTAAAGGAGACCTCCTCCCTCCAGAGTGGAGCTCTGCTCCCCCACCCCACCCCCTCCTGCCAGGGCAGACTCAGCCGCTCCCTTCCTGGCTGCAGGAGGATTGGGGGTGGGAGCAAACGGAGGGGATCTGCTGCCGGGACTAGTTTAGGCAAACAGCAGGGACTGCTGGCGGCAGCTCCAGCCCCCACTTACGCTGTAACAGCTGCAGTCCAGCTGCTGGCATCCCTGCTGGGGGAGCATGCTAAACCTCTCCGGGGTCAGCACTGTGGTATGTCGGTTTCCATAGCAACCAGCCAACGGGCCACTTTCTCAGAACAATTCCCCTACTCAGCCGGGTTCTGGACTTAGCTCAGCCCAAGGGCGTGTGGCTGAGGAGCAAAACAGGAGGGGGGAGGCTGCCCCAGGGCCAGGCCGGGCCCCACAGAAAGTGGCTATCTCTAGTCTGGTTTTAGTACAAAGGGTGTGGACCAGAGGACAAGACGAGCAGACTCTCTTCCGATCACAGCACTCCCTTGCCCCCTCTCTTTGCCACCCCCACTCCTACTCAGCCACAGACCGCCCAGCTCAGCCCGGTTGGAAGAAGTATCAGGTCTTTGTCTGATCTAGACAACAGCTGCCTTGGCTGGGCTCAGAGCCGGGAGGAGAAATGGTGTATACTGGGCCAGGGGAGGGGGCTTTCCCTGGCCTTCTCCCTGCACCCTTCTAGCAGCTCTTCTGGGACCATTCACCCCACCGCCAGTGACCTCAGGGTAAGATGAGGTTCAAATCAGTACTCTCCCCACTTTTAGAGGGTGGAAAAGATCCCCTTTCTCCAGCCTCTGAGGCATAAACTCCTTGAACCTGAGCAAGTTGGTGCCATGCCTGACTCTTTCAGAAAGGGAGACTTTAGAGATGGTTACAAACTAGGAGCTGCAAGGGATGGTGAGAAAAATGGGCAGTGGGGGGTTGGAGAGGAGGGCAAGGGGAGGGGATCATGCCTGGGCAGGAGGGCATCACTATTTCCCAGCCCTTTTCCTCTTCCTGCCTGAGCCCCGCTTCTGGTTCTAGAAAGCTCTGGGGGATACCAGAGCTCTTTTCTCCGGTCCCTTGGAGTGCAGATGTGAACCTGGGCTTCCTGAGGACTTTGTCACCAGATTTGAGTTCATTTCCAGAAAGGAGTCATTAGCAATGGGGAAAGTGAAGTCAGGGCTCATGTGTCTGAGTAGGCCTGGCGGCTGCAGGGTTGAATCTTGGGGCCGGGCCTCGGCTTCCTGGAAGTGACCTAGCGATCTCAGTAAGGTCCGGGGAGGTATAGCACGTGCTTGGGGTGACTGTCCAGCTAGTTTGCTCCTCTGCTATTGAGGGTTTCTCACTTTCAAGCGGCTTAGTCCTTCCTTCCCTTCACCCCTTAGAACGAGGGGACAGATGTTCCTTCTACCATGCGCTGCAGCTGCAGCCAGACACATTTCCCTAATCCCTGGAAACAGGTGTGGAGTGATTCTCAGCCGCCTAACAGCAAGGGACATTTGGGGAAGTGGCTGATTTTAGAAGTCACAGGGGTTCCCCTTCTCTGGCCCCATCTGTGAAATGGGAGAGTTGACCTAGGTGGGCACTTCCCAAAGTGCGCTCCGCAGCACAAGGGCTCTGTGGGGGAATAAAGAGTCCCAAAGTGAAGCCAGCTTGAGAAACCCCACATGAACATCCCCTTTTGAAGAGTTACAGGGCTCCTTACAGTTGTAAAGATTATTAAGAGGACCAGCCCTAAAGAAAATCTATTTAACCCAGGGCTTCCCAAACATTTGTGACCATGGCACCCTTATTTCAAATCCTGCAAACAGACCCTGGCAAACATCAACCACGACAAAAATCTCCAAGGTCTTCTCGGCCCAAGCTCTCACCAACATCTGACATGCTCTGGCCAGTTCCCAGCTCACAAGTGCCCTATGACAAGCTTCCTTTGTTGCCTGTTCTGCTCTTGGGTGGAAGCAACCCCTGGTCCTGCCCCCCCCCCCCCCCCCCCCCCCCCCCCCCCCCCCCCCCCCCCCCCCCCCCCCCCCCCCCCCCCCCCCCCCCCCCCCCCCCCCCCCCCCCCCCCCCGCCCTCATCTTCCACTTCACTCTGGCTGGCCGCTCAGCTTCCCTCGGATTATCTCCATTCCTGTGGAGACGCTGGTGTCTGGCATGGGGAGAGGCCTTGCCTGAGACCCTCAGAGCCAGGGCCACCCTCACAGCAACATTCCACACCCCCAACTACTCCCAGAAGTTTGCTTTAAACTTTCAAAAGTGAGCAATGCCTCTAGAACAAGAGGAGGAGAAAATTCTGGCTGCCAAGTGTCTAGAAAGAGGATCTTGAACAGGGAAATGGAAAAAAAGGAAAAGTGCTCCTCTCCCCACCCCTTCGTGCCAAGGCAGAAGTCACACCTTGCATGCTCCAGGCCTGCGGCTTTGCAAAGGCTGCGCATGGTCATGACATCATCTGCATGAGGAGTCAGCTGGGGGTGTGGGGAGCACGGAGGCTGGGGAGCTGAACATCCGGGCTCCACCTCAGCTCTACAACTGACTGTGGTTCTGCCCAGAGGCAGGTCACTTTCTGCCCAGTTGTCTGTCTCTCAGGAGAAATCGTTCCTCTCTCACAGGTTCCTATAAGAATGGAGTCATAAGATAAATGGGACAGAGTCTGACACGCAAGAGGACCCCAGGAAACACCAGCTTGGGAGAATTAACCTGCCCAGGAGGAATTAACCTTCTTATTTTGGAAGGGAGAAAACTGAGGCACAGACAAGTTAAATGACTTGTCCAAGATCACACTGCCAGCTCAGCCCCAAGCCCCAATTCTCTGCTTTCACACGTTCCCTAGTGTTCAGGAAAACGCTTCTGAGGTGCATACATGTCTCGCTGTTTTTGGAGGTCATTTAGCAATTGTGATTTCCTTTACACTTGAAACTTTCGCGCTCTCTGAGTGAGTAAAACACTTGCAAGAAAGAGACTGCAAGACAAGCCTGCTTTTTCAAAGGGGTGGGGAGGGTGTGTGGGGGTGAGAAGGGAGTATAGTTCTTTTGAAAGTAGCCTTTCAAAAATAAAAGTAGGTTTTGATTTAAGATGACCGTATTCTGTTTACCAAGAGCTGCTCTCCCTCAGATGGGGAAGTTTTTTCTCTTTTTTTTCCTTGACAGCTCAGCCCCTACGCCTGCCCTCAGGTAGCTCTCATTCTGTATGTGCAAACACAGAGTTTCTTTCTGAGTTTCCATGCTTGAACCACTTCCCTTACAGCATTAAAACTAATCTGCACACAAGATCTGGGGTGGGGGAGAGAGGGGCAGGAGGCTGCCGAGACCTCACTCCCACTTTGGACCCAAGTTTTAAGTCATTTTATTTAACACAAGGAAATGTGGACAGGATAAGGAGAAATAAGAAAAACAAGACTGCTTTGAATGTGCTCGGCACTGCACTAAGATCTTAGGAGCGTACCTTCTGCAAACATCATATCTCTTTTTTGATCTTTATGTAGGTGAGAGAGAGAGAGAGAGACTGCTCAGCGCTTATGGGAGAAAGGGGTTTCATTCCTGCAAGGTGTCAGCAATCACAGTGTCTGTTGCTACCATGAGCCCCCTGGACCCTGATCAGCATATTCATTTGGCTAAATTGCCTTCTTTTCTGTTATCTCCATTTCCCCTTTCATCATCTGAAAATTTCACAATCAGCCAAGTTGGGAAGGGCGGGTGTACTTGTTGGTGTCATTTGAGCAACTGGTCTACCGAACTTGCCTCCACGTGCTGGTGTATGTGCTCCCAGACCTGTGCAAATCTAGCCCCTGTCCCTGGGAAGTGCTCTTATCTGGAGCAAATGCAAGGACGCGCTTGTCCTGGAGCCTTGGCGGGAGAGGAGCTGCGTGTGAAACAGGTCCTTTGGAACTCATCTGGCCCTCTGTCTGGCTGGGGCCTCTCTTCCCTCTTTCAGGAGGAGGTTGTTTGAATTATATGAGAGAGGAAGAAGAAGCTGCTTGGAGGGATTCTGCTCTCCAGATGTTAAGTGGGATGATTTCTAGCTCTGCTCATCTCATTTAAAGGGCTGGTTCTGCTCCAGCAGGTATTGGGAGTAAAAACAAGAAACAGCCCCAAACATCTCCCAGGACCTGATCAATAAGCCCTCATCCCCCACCACAGGCATGGTTTTTGCTCAGCTCCCATGTGTGTGTGTGTGTGTGTGTGTGTGTGTGTGTGTGTATGTGTGTGTGTGAGTGTGTGTGTGTGCGCGCGTGCGCATGAGTGTATCCGCTCTGCTGATTTACAGATACTTTGTGAATCTGTAGATATAAAAGGAGGAGCAGGACTGGGGGCAGGGAATTGTCTATGAGCAGAGGCCTGATTAGAATAAGGAGCTAATCAGCATTATTTGTGAAGGTGTTTTGTGCAGGAATTAGTGGTAAGTGATGGGAGGAGGTGAGTGCTCTGAGGGGGAGAAATCACCGGCACCATATCAGTGTGTCGCAGCGTGGAGCATGGAGGGCCTGAGAAGAGTTGGCGCTTTGAGACAACTTTGTCAACAACTCTCCTTGGTGGGTTTGTGTCGCAAGGGCCACTGAGAGTCTCAGACAGAAAATAGGAGAGGAGCAAGGACATGATGGACACTTGGGGTGAGCAGCTACGGTCGCAGGGCTCCAGGTTGCTTTCATCAGTGAAATGCAGGCCCGCCGTGCAGCGAGGCCACTCAGAAAAAGGCAACGGGATTGAAAAGCATCTCTTGGCCCAGTTTTCCCTTTTCTTTGTATATACAGGTGTGCTGGAGAAGGTGCATTGTCACAGAGGGGGGAGTTTTGATCTGGAGTAGGGGACCTTGGACACACCATGTGACCTTTCAGAGCACGGGTTTCTGTGTGTAACAGCATCTTGACCACTTCATGGAAGCATGGGGTCAAGTGTGGCGTAGGCCAGTGCTGTCTAAAGCAATACAGATTGTCTGTGTCTGCTAGAGGGTAGAATTAGTGTTTTGCTATTGTAGGGGAAGCTTGCTCACAAGCTTGATGCAGGGCTGGGGGCTGGGGCTGAAAGTTGGGAGCTGGTGTGGATGTGAAAATAATGCCCTATATTACTCTCCCAACTGACCTTCAGGAAGTTTCTTCCTTGCATCTAATTCATTCTGATTTGCAATAACGTCGTTAAGAACATTCAGAACTGATTTGATAGGTCTTAGAATAAAAACTCCCGGAGGGCAGGGGACCTGGGGCTGTATGTGTGGCAGAAATCTCCTGTTGTTACTACTGTCCCCACACGGTCTGGGCTTGGCACTTTAAACCCACAACTTTGTCAGTCATCTCTGAGAATCTGTGGCTCTCGCTGGCCTGGGCTGAGAAGGCCAGGAAGTGGTTTGGTCCCATTAGTTATCCTGGCGCCAGAAGCCCAGCAACAGTAACTTCCTGGGGGGAACACGCCATGGCAGTGGGGGGTGGAGGGTGCTGCAGTTCTGGTGCCCCTTTTCACTGAGCTATTCTTTAAGGCGTCCCTGGAACAGTGACCGCAAAGCGCCTCCTGAGAGGAGAAGGATGAAAGAGATTCTTGTAAATTTTTAATCTGAAAAATAAAGAAAGTGTGAATTAGAATTAATGCAGGTATTAAATATTTAAACTTTCTGTACTCACTTTCATTTTTAACATATTCCTTCCTCAAAAGCCTCGATAACGCTTGTCAGATTTGTTCTCAAGATGTCCCTCTCTTTCTTCCTCCAACCTACCCCAGCCCCAAAGTTAGACCGCAAGTATTCATCACCCTGATGGAAATTTTCATTTTATTTCTCCTACAGGAACTGTCTGATCTCTCTCTTTATATTTATGCTTTCTCTATATGGCAGCGTAAATAATTAATGCTATTATAAACACATCCTATGCAAAATATTTATTAGAAAAAATAACTCTTTAATTTGGCATGTCATTTAATTCTATTTTGTAATCATAGCACATGGGCTAAAATTAATGCCAGGGCTAGGGAATCCAGCCTGCCTGCTAACACTTGCAGACATGCGACAAAGTCTCACAGGCCAAACTCACTTGGCCCCTTGACTGTTTGTTACTTGTGAATTTGGTTCATGAAAGCAGATGGTGTCCACTGTCCAATGCGAGGCTGAGAGTGAGTCTGGAAATGAGACAGGAAGCTCATTTTTGTCTTCAGCAGAATCGGGTCTCAGGGGTGGTCTGGGTCTCTTCAAGTGCATTTGGTATCATGTACTCAAAAGAATGTCGAGATGTTTAGATGTAGGTCATTTCTTGGGGTTGGGAGGCACCAAGTGGGCCTTGGTGTTTTGGTGAGTCCCTGTAAAGGGTTGGCTTGGGAAATAGTAACAGTCTCCTGGAGATTGGGGTTCATGCAGCAATCACATAGCAAATATTTATTGAACGTTTCATGTGCTGGGCATTGTTGTTGGTGCTAAAACTACGAGAGTAAACAAGACAGGGATGGAGATGAGACTATACAGAGTTCTGGAAGATTCTGCCATTGCTTCAGTTCGTTCCTTTTCCCCATTAAATGATTTTCTGACTATCTTTAGAATCTAACAGAGCAGCTTATACTAGTTATATACTCATGACTAGTATATGAATAACAGTGTTCCTGCATTTATCAGTTCCTATGGATTTAGCACTGCTTTGCAAATAAGACTGCTGCTAGTACGGGGCTACTCTTCTCTGGGCAGGATCCTGAAATCCAAAGGAATGGCATCAACACTTTTTCTTCTGGATCTCAGTCGTGGTTCTCCCTTAGCAGAGACTCTTTTTAGAGACTGCGAATCCTGCCTTGACATGCCTCTCTGTGGGTCAGCTCAAAGGCCAGACTTTGGACTGAAGCCTTGGGGGGCTTAATTTTTCAGTTTTAATGGAGCATTTGTTAGCCTTTTCCTCCTGTTGAATATCTTCTGTCATTGTCCCCATGTGTGGCATCATTCAGTATGTGTTCCAAGCTAAATGTCTCCCATTTACTTGTGGCCCAGACTGTCGTTAATTGGTTCATGGGGTAGAGAATAATGAGGGGACAACTAATACCCTGGGAAAAAAATTTTTATTTTGTAGCTAGCTATTTGGTACTCTTTGTTTGGAAGGCCAATGTGGCCTCCTAACCTGTAATTTCATTGAGGAGGAAATTAAAACGAGTGGCACCCTCTCTCAGTCCCCCTTCTCAGACAGGCTCTGATGCCCTCTGCCTTTTGTGTCTCCCCAAATAGAATATTGGGAGAAAATACGGAAATCATAACTAGCACCCTGCTCTCCCCCCACTTGGGTCCCTGGATTGGAGTCTGTGACACACCCAGCTATTTAAGGAGGGTGACATCTGACATGAGAAGCTCTAGGGGCGGGGTTTTCCAGGCTCTGTCCTCGCTGGGATCAAAGAACTTGGCTGCCTTGGGGATGACACAGAAGGTTCTGCAGGGAGGATGCCCAGTGACTCAATTTCTGTGTCCTTCATGGGTGGGGGTGGGGGTGATACTGTCTGGGGATTTGAAGGGAGGAGGTTTAAATGACGTCGCTGTTATGTGTCCCACCAGCCTCTCCTCCCTACGTGGCAGTCACAGGACTTCTAGGCAGACTCAAATTGGGTCCTACCCAGGCTCTAGGACACATTCTGACCTTTCTCAGGGTGACTTTAAGGAGCTCTGGGTTCATCCTGCAAGTCTAACTGGGCAATTTAGCAAATAGGCTGCTTTTTGCAAATGGGCTTCTGTCTTACTTCTAAGGCCAAGTTTTCATTGGCCCACTCTGTCTTCTCTATAGAGATTCATAATCTGAACTTCTCTGATGCGGGATGCTGGCTAGATAAACATTCCAAGTTTCTCTTTCTTTCTTTCTTTTTTAAAGATTTATGTATTTATGCCTGCAAGAACTGGGGTATAGGCCAAAGGTGTGGGAGGTGAGAGGATTCACCAGAGACAGAGTGGGAGCAGAACAGGCAGATTGACTGAAATACATTGCTGAGGGGAGCAGTGGGAGAGGCAGGAGAGGTCTGCTGCGCCATGTGGGAAGCTCCCTGGCCGGGTATCAAACTTGTGCTGCAGTGGCTCTGGATAGCTTCATCGTGCTGAGACTTAACCCGTTGCGCCACCAGGGAGGCCCTGTTTCTTTCTTGAATGAATCATCTCCCAACATTTGCACCAGGGTACTTGCCAGGCCCTTGCCCCACCCTCTCATCATGCATATATTCTTTAGTTCTCAGCCCCTCCTGTGATCTGTCCATCCATCTGCCTGTTCCTCTACCCCTCCATGCATCCAACATTTACCAGATGGATGCTGTATCTCAGAGAACTCAGCTGGGCACTTGGTTCTTGGAGGAAAACCTTCAACCCCTCCTTCCCAAAATGCTCTGGATGCAGTTTTACTTGGTCCTTCAATGTCCATCTTGTCATGAAAGCAACAGAGTTAAGGGGAAGATAGCAATGTCTTGATGACGTCTTCAAGAAAAAAGTCCCACTAGCCCCAATGAGGTGTCTCCGCTGTGTGCTCCGCTTAAGCTCAGAGCCTGAAGTCTTTTCCTGCTGCTGCTTGGCCCCCAGAAACCAGAAATCAGGTGAGTCCAATTGGAGCCGTAATGGGGCTCGGTCCGCTGCTGTGCCCACAATCTGCTGTATAGATATGCTGCTGGGTATCTCGCCCTGGTAATAAAACCTGCTCTTGTTTTCCTGATATCTAGTGCTTGGAGTGGCAGGGCCATGGGCCATAAATGCTATAGTGACAAAGAGAACACCAGGAGCCTGGAGTCACTTGGTACATTTTATTAAACCTGACAAATATCCAATAACCCAAGCCTCTGGCCTAGTCTTCTAGAACATTTGGAACAAATTGCATAGAGATTTGAAAGGAAAGGGGGGATGAGTGCTGGCAGAGGGGTACCTCTGGGTCTCAGAGAGACTGGTGGTGTGAGAAAAGCACTCCAGGCACTTTTCCAGAAGTTTCTTGTCTCAATTTGACTGATCCTGGATGCTTAAATGACTGACCCAGTGCTGGACTGTCTGACTCCAGATGAATGATAACAGATATTTACAAAGCCGTTCACCACTTACTGAGCACTTGCACGTAAGTTATCTCATTTAATGCCCACACCAGCCCTGAGATGGATTGTATCATCCCACTTTTACAATTGAGATTCCTGAGACAAACTAAGTCTGACTTGCCAAGGTCACATGACTAATCTACAGGAAACCAAGACTCGATCAAGAGCTTCAGATTTGATGTCCCCTGTGCTTTGACTGCCCTTGTGCATCAGTGCCTGGCCTCTCCCTCCTCCCATGATGTAGAGGACTCAGTCTTTATTCTACACTGGGGTGGGGGAGAGCAGTGTGAGGCCTAAAGAGATGCTCCTCAACCTTTGTTCTTGACAAATAAACAGGCCCAGGCATAAGTCCCCAACTTTCTCCCAGAGGAGCAGCCTTCTTCTTTATGATTTCCCTTTACTGTTGTTCCCACTTAGTCCTAGGTATGTAGAAGAGCAGCAGTGAATCACTGGTGTTTGCAAAGGTGAGAGACTCAGTTTCTCCATAGGTCTTGATGCTTCTTTATTCTGGGGTGATGAAAACACCTGACTTGTGCTATCTCTGGTCTGGCTCTAGTCAGGGAGGACTTCCTGTAAGAAGAGGCAGGGGCAAAGCCTTATGTGTCACTGACCCATCATTCAAGAACCCAAGCCATGCAACATGCTGCATCTATATAGGATTTGAAAAAACTTGCAGCTTGTTTGCCAAAAAGCATTCCCTACTTCTCAGAAGTCCAGGGTGAGGGGCCAAGGATCAGACCAGGAGATGATTGCCTTGATAAGATGAACCATTTCTCCAGGGGAGGTTCAGAGGTCATGGATACATGTTTGCCTTTGCAGCCCACACTGCTTCTCACCACTTGCAATTCTCTTAAAACCCAGAGGAGCAGCTGAAAATATCCCAGGTAATATGAAAATGAATAACGGCTCAGCAAACAGAGCCCAGCTTCTGAGCAAACAGCTGAAAAGGCAGGCAGCCCAGACAAAAAGAGAAAAGGAGAGAATGCAAAAGGAGGGTGGACAAATCATAGAAATTGCAAGAAGGGGTATGGAGTCATAGGGTCTTAGCCTTCAGTTCTCTTCATACTGAGTCACCCTCTGTACTGGAGACTCCCTTCTGCCACCCTGCTCCTTAAGGGGGTGGTGGAAGAAAAAATGGCACCAAGAGAGTTTCTCAGTTTTGACCAAATGGAGAGACTTCTTGGTGTAAAATGCCCTTTGATCTGGCTTTTTATGCAGTACTGTCTCAGTGGACAGGAATCGGGGGTGAGGGTAGGCAGGCAGTGTGCCTTCCTACCACTTAGGAGGCCTGAGTGCTGGACCTAGCCATCAGTGCGTGACCTTGTGGAGCTTTGTGGGCCACAGTTTCCTTATTACCATAACAAGAAGCTTCTGGATGATTTCTGGGGTGGGGGATATATTTTCAACTCCAGCATTCTAGCCCTCCCCCCGCCACAGTCAATTTGGATAAGTTCTTAGCTCCTGTTAAACTGTGAGATTCAAGAAGATGTGGGTGTGGATAACACCCTTGGGGAACTTGCCTTTGAGACACAGAGGTGACATGGACAGTCACATGAGCAGGAGCCAGGAGAACGAGAATCTTCTTGGATATTCTAAATAAGACCAGGGTGGGGCCAAATGAGAAGTTTCTGCCTTCTCAGAATGGTGAACGTAGGTCACATCACGATGGATCTGGGCCAGAGAGTAGATCTGGAGGAGTTTATCTCTATGACAGTTTGCTAAATGAGTGCCTCCTCTGAGTCCAGAGTGTGCAAAGAAGTGCTTTGCACTTACTGGCTCATTTACTTTAATACCAGTACATTGAGCGAAGTGTTATTATTGCCCCCACCTTATGGATAAGGCTCAGAACTCAGGTGACTTGCCCATGGTGACGTAATCCAGGTCTGAATGATGTAGGGGGGGGGGGGGCATGTTCCTAACCACTGAGCCACATGGCCGACCGTGACCGTTGGAATCTGGGACAGGGAGTGACTGATCCCAGAAGGGTAAAGGACGAGAGCAGCAGTAGACTAGGTCTCCTCGGCTCCTGGAGAGATCATATTCCTTCATGAGAGCACAGGGGGAGCCATGTGGTGTGGGGCTCTGTCGCCTTGGCAGTGTGGTCCTGTGCACTGGGCTCTACAGTTCACATAGGAGAGTTCTTCACAAACCTGTAACCATTTTTAATTATTATTTTTTTACCTTTTAATCAACTAGAGAACAGTTGTAAGGTATCCTGGAGACACCAAGAACAAGGACATGCAAATGAGGAGTGCAGTGCTAAGAGGAGCCTGTAGCGAGAAGGATTGACCCCTGACAAGGAATACTGGGCTCTGTGGCCCTGGGCTACTCGCTCAGTTGCAGGCCTTCCTCGCCCAAGTATTACAGCATCTCGGAAGACCAACAGGGAAGTCCAATACATGGAAAATCTGCATTCGTTTGAAAGGTTAATCAGGGGTGTTAGAGAAGGCCCAATTCCAAGATGCTGCAGATCCCATGTACTTAGTATGCACTGACTGTGAGCCTGGCATGGCAGCAGGTAATTGACACCAGCAAGTACAGAGGTAATTGACACCAGCAGGATCTGCCTCATACGCTACTCTACTTCCTGTGTCCTCACCCCTCTGCATTTATCTCTGTACCCGAGTCTAACCACAAATTACTTCCTTCAGACAGGCAGCAAATATTAAGCACTTACTATGTACACGTCCTTGTGGTAGGTACAAGGAATAGTAGTGAGCAAGATAGAGTCCTCCCCCTCAGGGAGTTCCTATTTTCATTGAGGAGCAAGAGAGTGAATAAGCAAGGAAGCCAGTATGAAAATAAGGTCCTGATGAGTGCTGTGATGAAAATAAGTGGAGTCCTGTAGGAGAGTGCCTTGGCTGGTATTGGGAAAGACGTCTGAGGATGGGATATTTGTTTTGAAACCTGGTGGATGAGAAGGTGGCAGCCATGTATGGGCAGGAGGGAAGAGCGTCTCCAGCAGGAGGAAAATGAGAATGAAGTCCTCGGATGAATCCTGGCATGTATGCCTGGGAATTAGGGAGTGAAAAGAGATTGGCAAGGCAGACAGAGGCATCACAGAGGTCTTAGGGCCATGCACAGGTCCGTAGGCTTTTACTCCAGTTGCAGAGGGGAACCATGGAGAAGCTAAGTGGGAATGAGGAGAACTGACTGTAGAAAGAACACAAGGAAGCTATGTAGCGTCAGAAAGACCCAATGGGAGGTTCTGTTGACTTGGTCTTGACCATGGCAGTAAAGAAAGAGATAGTGGGTGAGTCCAGGTGGTTCTACTCCCACTGAGGGTAAAGCCAAGAGGACTTCCTCGTGAGTTGGATGGTTGAGAGAAGGAGAAATCAAGACTGACTCAGACTTTTAGCAGGTGGGTAGAAAGTGCTCTTTTTCCTTAGATGGGGAAGCCTTGGCAAGGCATGGGGATTGGATTTGAGGAGAGAAGTTAAGAGAGCTGCTTTGAATATTTTATGTCTAGAATGCCTTTTAGACACTGAAATAAAATAGAGATGTTGAGTAAACAGCTGAATGCAGATGTCTGGGATCTGAGTAACGATACAGCTGGAGATGTAAATCTGGGAGACCTGCGTGTGTGTGAGGGTATTTAGAATTACAGGACTACATGGGATCGCACAGGGAGAGAGGAGGCAGGGAGGGAGAGTGCTGAAGCCGTCCCTGTATTTCTAGGGAAGGCCAGAAAGGAGACTCAGGAGGAGGTGCCCGTCAAGTGTGAGAAAAAACAGGTGAGTGAGGAGTCACAGCGCGTGGAGAAGGTGTTTTGAGAAGGAACAATTGGCAAACCTCTGCCAAAGGCTTCTGGGATGTCAAGATGAGAACAGAAAATTGACCATTTACTTCGCAGGATATAATCTTAGAAATCTTGGTTATTGGTCACCATTGGATGGGTTTTCGGTAGTGAGAAGAGACTAGAAGATGAGAAAGTGAAGACAGGGAGTGTGGATGACTTCTTTGAAAATATTTGCTGTGAATGGGAGCTCAAAAAGAGGTAGAAATGGAGAGGGGAGTGAGGTCCAAGGAGGATGTGTTCAAGGGAGCATTTATTTAAAGGAAGTGTGTTTGTATGCCGGTTATTCTGTTATTCTTTATAGAAGTCACAGTGCATTATAACACTATGTAAGCCTTCGACATGCGTCATTGGAAATCATTGTCTGTATGTACTACATCAAGTTCACTACTACAAGTCCCATTCTAGCCTTTGCCATACTGTATGTCAACTTTGAGGTATGTTTAGATATCAGTGGAAAAATCCTGTTAAGAGTCAGCAATTGAAATGCAAGAAGAAATAGAAGAGTTGCAAAAACTACTAAAAGTTCCTGAAATGGCATGGGAAAATGGGTTCAGCTAACCCAATGAAGGTGTTGACCTTGGACAGGAGCCAAGTCTATTTTTCCATTGAAATTGGGGGTGGGGGTGGAGGTTGGCAGAGTATTTTGATTCTGATGCAGACACAATAAAGGGCTCATTGATGGGGAGAGGAGGTAGTTCTCATTTATATAGAAATCTATTTTCTCTATGAAACAAATGACCAGGTCCTCAGGCCAAGAATGGGGTAGAGGAGGGAGTGTTGGAGACATGAGAAGAGAGAAGGAAGTATGATAGTGTCCCCAGAGATTGGGAAATTGAATTTTCTGGACAAGTGGAGTTGGTTTTTCTGACAGTGTTGAGTGAGATTTGTGGTCTTGTTTCTTGTGTTAGCAAATTTGTGTCATTTTTCTCCAGCATGTTCAGCTGCTCTGCTGCAGACCTTGATGAGTAGACAGGATACCAGGACTGGAGTTCTGTTAGACTCATTCAGTGTAAGGAGAGTTGCAAGTTTCATATTATTGACAAGGTCTGTAGCTCAAGTGTTGGATTTTGGAACCAGAGCGGAATAAGGTGGAGAGTGGATATAGCAAAACAGCAAATGTCTCAATGTGGTAGGAAAATTGCTAGGGGGGGGGAGTGTCAGAGTAAGCTAGCTGTGGGTGATTCAGTAACTGGGGTAACAAAGTGTCGGAAGTGAGCAAGTGAGTGGAGTAAAAGCTCATGGGAGCAAAGCTGGGAGGGTTAAGGAACTGAGAGGCAGGAATAGTAGCGAAGCAGTCAGCGATCAGGTCATTCACAAAAGAGGAAGAATGCCCAGCACGTTGGTAGAATCAGAGTTTTAATATGAAGGAGGCATCAGGTCTGATGATAAGCCCTGACTAAGCTCAGGTTTCTGAAAGAAGTAAGAAAGCATTTTAGAGAGAGAACGAGATAGATGCATACCCAGCTCTCTGTTCTGAAGTTCAAGGATGGGAGACAAAATTGCCTCCATGGGAAAGGGCTTTGAAGGAATCATGTCCTGAGGGGTCAGCCAAGTTTCACTTAAAGCACCACCTTGAAGGAGACAGTCGGAGAGGACCGAGATTTCCAGAGGGCACAGTCAAAGGCTGTGGGGAGTTAAGGAGAGGGTCAGGGTTAGGGCTGTGCACACGCGAGCGTGGAGTCACGTGCCCTTACAGTGACGCACAGTCAGGTGGGTGCAGGCTCCTGATGGCAGCTCAGGAGATTGGAGAACTGAGGAATGAGGGAATTAGTCCTGAAAGTCGTAACTGTCTGAGCTTGGGGACTTCAGTGTGGCTGGGCTTGACTCATGATGGAGACGTGAGGGCTTTAGTTGAAGACCTGGGGAGAAGGGTTGACTCTTTGGAATTAATGCTATGGTGACTGAAGGTCTGGGCGGCTAATCTAGTCCATTACTGGAGGCTTGTTAGCTGTTCACAAGTGGGAATGAGATTAGAATCGTATCGCCAAGAATGTCAAAGTAGGAAAAACATAAAATCCCACGTCAACAACTTTTATTTTTCAGATGACGGAAGGTAGGCCCAGAGAGGTCAAATCATTTGTCCAAGGCCATCAAGCTAAGGAGTGAGATTAGAACTCATCCAAAACAGGCAGGCGCATAGTTTTCGTACGCTGCTTATTTAAGACTTAGGCAGAAGGATCAGGTGTGTAAGGGAGGCCAGTTCTCCTGGTCTGGCTGGGCTATAGCTGGAGCAACAGTTATTGCTGTGTTTCTCTGTGCCCTTTCTTGCCTTGTGGGCACCATGTGTGCCTCACACAGGGACATGTACCTGGCTTGAAGGAACCATTGGAAACCAGAAAGCTTGGAATAGGGACTCCACCCTTGACACCGTGTGAGGCACCTTGGTCACGTACCTTAGTTTATCCTGCTTTCGAACCTTCACCTCAGATTGTGGGTATACCTGTGTGAGAAGAAGTAGGTGTAGCAACCCAGGAACTGTGGTGGGTGAGACTGTACCCAAATCCGTCGGGACCTAACTGTACTATGTCCTAGAGTGGGCTCCTATCTGGTCAAATGAGTAAGTCACTCACTGACTGTCCACCCTGCACCTAGCTTTGCTTTCACAAAGCTCAAAATTTGAGGAGACCAGACTTGCAGGGACTCATAGGCTTCATACCAATACCCACTGAGAGGTCTTTGAACTCAGTGACCTCAGGCTTCAGGTGAGGAAATGCTGTGGGAGCAACAGAGCAAGGGCTCTACGCAGGCCTCTGGACTCTTGGGCCAAATCTGTGGGTGCTTGGGCCACCCATAGGTGCTGCCTTCTTACTGCGCTTACAATGTCTGCCCTATGGCCCAACACTGAGTGGCTGCCTGCGGTACCCTGACCATCTCCTTCCTGCAGAACAACCTCGGAGTGCTGCCTCCAGCCCTAAGCCGGGAGCAGGTACTGAGTGGATTGTGGTGTCTAGGGGGCCCTTTTGCCCTCAGGACAGGATGCCAGTGAGTGTGGCCCGGATGAGCTGGCGCCTGCCTCTCAGCCCTTCTTTCCTTTCAGCCTGTGCAAGTGTTAAATACAGCATCAAATTAAGCAAAATTAAATACATTTCCATGCAGCATTTTTCTCTTGACTGAATCAAACAATGCGGTTGCCATAGGAACAGCCTCTTCTGAAAAGGTCACCTGCAAGAAACTGTGTTTTAGGTACAACTCAAGGAGATTATGGGGGATTAACTCATTTTATACATATATATTAAATATATATTTTTTTCTTTAAAGGGACTGTTAAGAAGGAATAATATCCAACTGAGCTGGAAGATACCCACAGAAAAAATTTTAAGTCCCTGATAAAGGATTTTTTTCCTTTCTTTCTTTTTTTTTTTTTTTAACCAGCATGCAGTGGGGGTGATATCTGAAATGGCGACTCTGTGTTTTTACTTGGCTTTAATTAAACCTCAGTCGGGGCTGAGAAATGTGGTGAAGCGAGATAATTGCACTATTCCCAGTACAGTTTTTAAACTCCGGCTTTGATATGCACCTCGTGACAGCCTGAACCTGCACCCAGACTCCTGGGGCTGCTTGAAGCTCAGCTTATAACCACCCCTCTTAACCCACAGGCATCTGGGGAAGACATTCGGGATCTCGAATGGGAAATTGGGGCGTGGGGAGCCAGGGGCCCAGGCCATCTGCACTAAGTCAAGAGAAGCTATATCTCCCCTAAAAAGTTCCTCTCTGGCATTGGGGAGTTTTCTGTTGAACTTTAAGATCCAAAATGTCAGGGAAGGACAAACACAGCCAGTCTAACTCCAAATAGGGTGGGTCTTCTCTACTTTTTCCCAGAACTTAGAGAGCAAGGGGACTTTCTTGAGATTGGATTTGAGTTAAAAGGGGAAGCCCAGAACAGTTTCCTTTGTGAACGTTCAAGGCGATAGGCGTGGTAACACATGTTTAAACTCAGTGACCCCTGTAAAGGGCCCGGAGCGGTGGGGGTCCTCCCAAGGATGAGGCTCCGAGTCTGGTGGGCTCACATGGCCCATACTACCCCCTGGGTTCTCCACTGCCCTTTCAGAGACAGCACAGGCCTGTTAAGCTTCTGATCAGCCTCGGTGATGAGCAGCTGAGGAATGCAAGGGATGGGCCCTTTCCCACCCACTAGGCCCCACTTGCTTTCCAGGAGGACAGAGGGCAGGTCCCCAGTCTCAGCCCAGAAGGCTGAGGGTCTCCATGCAAAGGGTTAAGATGCACAGGAAATGGAGGAGATGGGCATCTGAGTGATTGCACTGGCCTCCTGGACCCCAGCGGGACAGTGTTTCTGAAACAAGGGACCGCTCACACTTTAGAGAGAACTCAGAACGTACTGATCTGGTTGACCCCAGCTCTCACGCCAAGGTGGCACAGGGGCCCGTTTCCTCTTGAGCTCACACATTAGCCGGGGCCATGCCCTCTGGTTCTGGAGCAGTGGAGGCCAGCACCAGCTCAGAACTGCCTGGGGAGGAACAGGATGGACAGCCCGGGATAGATGCATGTGACGTGGTCATGTGGGATTCTCGCAATGAGCAGGACAGGCCCAGTTAACACAAATCCCCTTAGAAATGTTCCTTTCTGGTGACTGCCCTGCCATCCATAGAACTTCTTTCCCTTTCTATATTTATCTGACTGCTGTGCCTGAGATCTGCCTGTATTTGTCCCCAGATTCCCAGTCCAGTCCCTTCTCTTAATTTATCCTAGTTCCACACACAGGAGGCTCGTGTAGCCAAGAGTGAGAACCTGCAAAATAGGAAGCCTTGGGTTTGATTGCAGGCTGCCGCTTTCCAGTTGAATGCCTCACCTTCCTCCTCTGACAGATGGGGATAATAGTAACCACTGTCTCAAATAATACATCCTTACAGGGTTGTTCTGAAGATTAAATGAGATTATCTGAGGGAAATATCTAGGTAACAGGGGTACTCGATGCATGTTTGTTGAGTGTTTCAGGAACATGACTTCTGTACAAAATAGACCATGTGTTTCCTTTCCTATGAAATCCAGCACGCAGGTCTAGGGACGACTGCAGAGATTAAAGAAGGAACAGCAATTTCTAGCTCTAATCCCCTAATACAGCCACTGGAGGTTTTCTTGAACTCTTAAGAAAAGCAAATCTATAGTTATCCAAGGAAGAATTTTATTTTTAGAGCAGTTCAACCCTTTGGACTCACAGGCACCCTTCAAACAAGATCCCTGGGTGCCTGGCCAAACTGGAAAGACTCAGAAAAAAACCACTGACCTGAGTGGAGAGGGCCCAGCCTTTTGAGATACCCAGTTCAGGACAAAGTGGAGCTGCTGCTGCTGGAACAGTCACATCCGTTTTTTCTGTCCTGGGTCCCCCTACTCAGTTTGTCCAATGGGGAGAGCCTCCCAAGTGCTTGCAGAGAGCCGGCAAGGAACTCTGCCTGCTCCAGACTGTCCGTGCATGAGTCAGAGAAAATTGAGTCTGAGAAGTGCCTCTGCCCATTTTTAAGTGGTGTGGCCCCGGGGTAGTTACTTTCTACCCAGAACCGCAGTTTCCAATATGTAAAATGGGAATAGACAGTTCAGCTCACTGTGCTGCCAGGTAAGCCCATACTGGAGAAGGCATCTCAGTGGCAGGCACTCAGCACTCTCTCAACATGAGGCATCATTCTTTATCTGCAGAAAGAGATGGTGGGCACCAGGAGCCCCTGGAAGGCAGGTTAAAGCAGAGATTGCCTGACCCCATGTCCACAGTCTTGATTCAGTAGGTCTGAGATGGGACCTGAGTTCCTGGATGATTCTGCCAGTCCACTTTGAAAAGCCCTGGTCTGTGCAATCCAAAGTGAGGAAACTTGACTAAAATTCATTAAATGTGTGCTTTAAAGGTTACAACCTGGTTTATTAAGTCTTCCAAGCATATTTAGAAGACTAAATTATTTGACAGAACTTTCTGTATCTTTACTGGCCAATGTAGTTGTCACCTGCAGCAATGGAACACTTGAAATGTGGTGAGTGCAACTGAGAAATTGAATTTTATATTTTTCTGCAAACAAGCACATGTGGCTGATGGCTGCCCTATTGCACAGAGCAGACTGGGTTCTCGTAGAGGCAGCTTAGTGAAGGCATTTCTGTTCACCAGGAAAATATATGGCTAAGGAGATGATGGCTCAAGAACGCAGATTCGGGTTAAGACACAACATTTCAGGCACCTGCTCCTTTGGTGAGTTCCCTCTACACTTGGTCCTTTTCTGGGAGTCAAGTAATATAACTTCCCTCCTTTCATATACCTGCTATCCAAGGATACAGTTCTCTTGAGGAGACTGGAACAATTGAAATAGCTGGAGTATAAGATTTGAACATCCAAGTGGAATAGACGTGATGGACTCTTAGGGATAATGGTAGAGCAGTAGTGTGCCAAGAGCCACGACCTAGGTTTCATGAAGAAAAAACAATAAAGGCATTTTCTGGAAGGAAATAGAAATCAGAAAGGAGTGTGATTTGTTCAGGGTGAGAAGATGGAAAAACAAGGAACTCTGTTTAAAAAGAAAACATTATGTCAGTCAAGACAAGACAGCAAGTAGCAACTTGAAGGAAGGGAGCTGATTCCTCATGGTAGTGGAGAGTGGGAAAGAAGAGGTTGTTTGTGGCTGCACAGGACATTTTAGTAAGTGGAAACCAGTAAAGTGTTACTATTCAAGAGTCACCCTGATAGTATTTGCTCTAAAATCCCTCATCTCAAGCCATGTCTACTCTGCTTGGAAAGGTGATATAACATGACAGGTAAGATTGTTGGTTAAGATTGCTGGTTCCAAGAGTTTCAAAGATTTGGTTCAGAACTGATTCTGCCACTTAGGAGCTGTAGGAACTTAGGCCAAACCCATACTTCTCTGAGCCTTGTTCTCTCCGTCTGTAAGTGGAAATAATCACAACATACAGCTGTAGGGTTGTCCTGAGCACTCAGTGATATCATGAATCTCAAGTGCTTCCCACCATATCTGGTACATGGCAGCTAGTGTGTGTGTGTGTGTGTGTGTGTGTGTGTGTGTGTGATGGTATGTGATACACATCACTGACTTCACCCTTAGTCTCAGCTGAGTCTTTCCCCATGAGCTGTCCCATAAGGCGGTATGAGACTCTGGGTGAATCGGTAGGGGAGCGAGCAGGATGTCTTATCCTGAACCCTTTCCCTGGGTCGAGGTGACCTCTCAGCCTGCAGGCCCCAGAGATAAGTCTTTACAATAACCATGATGGATTGTAGTGCCTGTTAGCACCAAGACACAAGAAATAGCATCACCAAAGAACCAACTTAAGCCTGGCCTGATTTAGTACAGAGAAAATGACAGCTGCTGTGCTCGGCTGGCTTCCACCCAGCAGAAGGCTATTTTTTGCAAATAAAATGGTAAGTTGCTAATCAGAAAGATAAATTAAGAAGCATTAAGATAATGATGGTCTAATCACCGTCCACACAGAGAATTGCTAGAGTGAATATCCAAGCTACCAAGTGCTTGAACGTGTTTGGTGATTATTTGTATTATGATGAAGGAGAATGATAGATTCCAGGGCTGGAATCAATCTAGCTCAGGAAACCCACAAGACCAGCCTCCAGGGGAGAGGACACCAGGGACTTCTAGAGGTCACCTGATCCTCTGCCTGCCCCCACCCCCAAGGCATTCTTCATTTATGCCTACCGAGCTCCCCCCGCTACTGTAAGGGCCCAATATGCTTCTCCTTGGGAAATGACTGAGTAGAGTGATCTGCTACAGTCGAAAGCAATAGAGGGAGCCATGTCTGGGAGTGAGCTGGTCACATAGGAGAGAATGGTGTCTAGGGCACCTTGTCATGTCTGTGGGCACAAATGCCATCCTGTAGCAGCCTAAAGTTTAGAGAGATCAAACGTGGGGAGACCGTTGCTCCCTTCACTATTCAGCTAGGGACCCCAAAGCAAAGGGAGCATGGTTTGTCCTTCATCTCAGAGACACTAGAACTCAGGCTGGTGCTCCTGTGCAGTCTTCTGCCTTGAAGGCATTTTGAGAAACCATATCCCAGAATCCCAGTTCTATCCCAATTAGATAAGGCATCAAATGGTATTGAGAAATGAAATTGATTAAAGAAGTTGCAGTTTATAGTCTTGACAGTTAGGCTGAGGAGTTTAGATTCGATCTTACATTGTC
Source organism: Scalopus aquaticus (assembly GCA_004024925.1). Taxonomy (NCBI): domain Eukaryota; kingdom Metazoa; phylum Chordata; class Mammalia; order Eulipotyphla; family Talpidae; genus Scalopus; species Scalopus aquaticus. The sequence continues at coordinate 94,115 of PVIJ01001194.1, read as the reverse complement.
ATTAAATCACTTCATTTCTATTAAACTTCAGCAGAACTTCGTCTGGATCCTCATCTGTAGATGGGGCTAGTGGGTGACTTGGCCTATAGACTTGCATGAAAGGCTGCGCGGGGAGGCTGTGACTGACATTGTCACAACTGTGGTGGGTCAATGCAGCCGCAGCAGGCCCCAGGCAGTGGTGTGCTGGGCCCACTGATACCAGTTTGCAGTAGCTGATTGTTAAATTTTCAGAAATTGCCAAACCAAGAGTTAAACACAGCCATGATTAAGATGAAATTATGTGAGCCTAATTCAATAAATTATATTAAAATAAAGGTCATAAGTACTTGAAACTCATGGTTTCCTATACCTTTTACTACTGTCTATGTCCTTGAGGTTACTTACACCTCTTGAATCTGCGTGGTGGAAATACTAGGGCATGAATGCTACTCTGCTCTCTCCCCTCTTTGGTCGTTGTGATTGGTCTTGGCGGGAGCATTATTCCGGAGAGCGGGTTGTTAACTGTTTACCAGCAAACCCCTGGGCCTGGGTGCACCTGGTTGACGGTACATACATAGTGAGGATTTTGCTATGAGAATAATGAGGGGCCATAAGAAAAGCCCTCAGCCCAGTGCTGGACACAGAGCACATGTTCAGTTAATGAGGGATGGAACTGGGGAGACCTAGGGGAAGTTTGGCAAAGAGTAGACCCAGGCATAGGACCCATAGTTACAGGAGGGCACAAAATGCAGAATTGGTGCCTAAAAGAATTCCTAAAAACTTGCGTGTCAATTCAGTTTTTAAAAATCAAGTCCTATCTTAAAGATATGAGGAAGCTGTCTTGAAAAGTTTCATGCTAAGTAATTGAATAGAGAAAACCATCCTTTTGAAACATAAATAATCCCTTCTCCTCCAACTAAAACTTTGTGTAGAAAATTTTACTCAATTTGTTCATACTTTTACCAGACTTCCTAACATTGTATCTGCTGTTCTGGTGGGTACTGAATACCCATGCTACCCTTTTACTACCTGCTTGGGGAGATCTTCCTCCTCCCTACTGCTGGGCCTGACCAGGACCCTGACACCCCACCCCCCACCTCTGTGTACCAGACTGGTGAGCAATGGCCTGGGCAGTGTTTTGCAGGAACCTGTTCTCCCCTCTCTCCTCCCCCTCCCCGCCTCAACAACTGGGGAGACCCTCTTTGTCTCTGACCAATCAATCTCTCTCTCAGGCCTTTACCATCAATAATCTTAACCACAGTAATCCTCACTATCATCCTTTGAAGCACCTGTTTTATTATCCCATTTTGTAGATGAGGAAACTGAGATACAAAGAAGCTGATTTACTTTGCTCAGGGTCATGAGGCTAGTAAGTGGTAGCACTGGAACCCTGACCCAGGGCTGTCTGACCCCAGAGCCCAGGCCAAACTATACAGCGTGCCATTTAGGGAAGAGCCCGCAGATCCCTTTGGGGAGGAATTAGCTGGAGACCCAGCCAAGGCACACTCCATCTAGGCTACCTACCCGCCCCCAACTCCACCAACCTCACTTAACTCTGGGCCTGGTGGGACCACTCACTCATTGCACAGACCAACCCCTGCACAGAGCTGCCAGGCCGCGGCCTGGGAAAAGGCTGTGTTAGCAGCCAAATGCAATGAGTGCTCTGGGGTCTTTATGGAAACAGCCCGACTCCTCCACCCCATGTTGACAGGGAGTTCGAGGTCCTTGGGGCCTCACAGATGGGGTAGCCACTCCCTCTCTCCTCCTGCAAAGCCTGCACACCCACAGGCAGAAGCAACATGTGGCTTTGGGCTAGTTCCCCGGCTGAGGGGTAGGGGCCAGGGGAGAGGGGGTAGAAATTCCTGAAGGCTCAGTCTTCTGGGGAACAAATGAATCTTCTTCCTCCCAGGTTTCCTCAGCAGCTGCTGAGCTGCCGAATTTATCGAAGCCCTTCACGCTTTGTGACAGACTGCTAATGAAAGGGAGGTCAGGGCTTCTGCATCTGGCTTCTTTGGTTTCTAATTTGCCCGGAGATTCTACCCCCAAGAGGGGGCAAGTGACTTGGAAGCCGGGAGGGCCCCAGGGAGCCCTGTAGCCTGTCAGCAGGGCTTGGCTTGAAAGACCCTTACCAAGGGCCACCCAGGGGGCTGCTCCCAGCTCCAAGTACCTGCCGGGGATGTGAAACATGCCCCGGGATTAATGGGAACCAGATGGGCAGGACAGCCCCTCCACCTGGCCTCTACCAGAGAAATGCTCAGAGTTCTGGCCTTGTGAGGAAGCTTTCCTTAGGATTTCCCTAATACTGTTCTGTTTTGTTTTGTTTTTTTTAAATGCTCCAGGCCACAGGCCCAGGAACAGAAGCCAGGAGTCCTGGTGCTTACTGTCCAAATGTAAATCTGAGGAAGCTGGGAGGGACCTTTGAGGCGGCCCAGTGCTGTGGGTCTCAGCCCAGGCCACACTCCAGAACCACTGGGGGCTTTTAAAACTACCTGGGCCTGGACTCCACCCCAGGCCACATAAAAGTCTCTTGGGAAGGAATGCAGGTGCTCTTTGATTTTAAAAAGTCCCCAGATGTTCTAATGTGCTACCCAGGTTAGGAAACACTGAGCTCTTCCTTTACAGAGGAAGAGAATGAGGCCCTGATTGAGGAAGTGACCAGCCCAAGGTCACACATTCAAGACCCCAGTGGAGAGTCTTCTGCCAGGCCATGCAGAGCCCACTTCTGTGTCCCCTTGGCCCCTGGGTCTGCAGAGTTTCTATTCAAGATTCACAGTAGCCTTTATTTTTCTGCTTTCCCTATTTAAGCCTTGCACTGCTCCTACACCACGCATTACCACATCTCCTTCAGAAAGCTCCTTTGTTTACCCCAGCTCCTCTGACTTGACACAAAGTGGGCCACACAGTCTTGATACTCCAAGTGTGGCCTGAGGGCCCGTAGCACAAGCAGCATCTGTGAGATTGTTAAAATTGGCTTAGCAGGTCTCGATGTGGCTCCCTGGCCAGACCTACTGACTTTGCATTTTAACATGATCCCCAGGTGATTCATAAGCACTGGTATTTGTTTAGCCACATCTCTTATCATATTCCTTGGTGCAAATTTTGTCTCAACAATGAATTGTCTCCAAGAGAAAGCAGATCGCAGAACATGAAACAGTACTGGCACACAGTAGGTGCTTTCCCCCTTTTTGTTGAAAGTGTCTCTCCCAGCTGTCTGAGTGTGGACATCTCAGGAGGATGGGCATGATGTCCTGACACACTCAGCTCGTTAAGCTGAGTCCGTAGCAGACAGGACGCGCCCTGTTGTCCAGGGGGCTCACCTCAGCTGCCTGGCGATACTCCCCTACAGTGGAGTGAAGCAGAAGCAGAGCTGGCAGCGAAGGAAGAGAGCATCTCCTTGCCCCGGCTCCGGCCATACCTCGGCCACCAACCCAGCTTATGATCTGGGCCAAGAAGGCAACTTTGCCCTTCAGGTCCCTCTCCTCCCAAGTGGGAATGATGATATATGCTGCTCGGACCTTCTGGGGTCCCTTTGAATTTGAACATCTCATGGGTAGTCTTAAATACTAAAATACTATGAGTGAGGCTTGAGTAAGATAATGAATAGAAAAGCACTTTGATACTGCCAATATAACTTACATAGGCCCTGTTGTTATTCTCCCCTTCCCCATTTTCTGGATGGGCAAACTGAGACATGATCCTCAGTCCCGCATTTTGGGGGTCTGAGCAGAAACCATTACTCTTGGTGCTGTAGTTGGAGGATCCATGGAAGGTGTCCATAAGGAGGAGAACAGAGGTTCCCCAACTCCATTGCCCAACTGGAGCATGGAGTTAGCCGACCAGGTCTTAATGGGAGAAGAGATGAAGGTGGAACCTTCTGAACTTTAAACCACTTTTTAAAAACAATTGCTGCTCACCCCCAGCATGTCACCCGGTGCTCATTAAACATGGAAGCACCTTCACCAGAGGCCTGTACCGTCTGGATGCTTTATCCTTTGCCCAATAACCGTTAATCAGCCCGCAGCAGCAACACAAGCCCTGTGAGGGCTGGGTCTTGCCTGGCAACCACAATCTGTTCCTATTTCATCTAAAAAATAAAATGGATAGGATGTTGTGTTTCTCCCCCACCCCCAGCATGAAAGAGGAAAGGATCAGAGCTCTCTCCCAACCCCCACCCTCACCCCTTGATAAAAAATTAACCAGCTGTGCAGAGTGAATGAATCCCTGAAGGGGAATGAGGTCTCTGATGTGAGCTGGGCCGGGTTCTGGGAGCTCCAAAAATCCTCCTGGTCGTTAATTCTCTAGCCCCTGGATCCTCAGAGCAGCCGAGGACAGGTGTGTGCAGCATGCTAATTGGCCACTCCTCCCGCAGCCAGCTGTGCCCAGCAACTGGTGGAGCCAGGAGCGCCTTGGTCGGGCTGATGTGATGCAAGCCCCTGTGTGCTTCGGGGGAAATGGAGTAGCTGCAAGTCTACTTCTTGTTTACCTCGGTCACCAGCTACTCCTCCGTGGGCTTCCTGGTGACAGAGGTTGAGTCCTCCTTGCCTGTGAAGCCCCATACCTCATGGAGTCTGAAATACAGTCTTGGCTGGAATAAATGAATGAACAAATGAGTGATTGAATGAGTGGGCTTGACCATGAGACAAGAGTCTACTCCACAGGCTTATCTCAGTCCTGGACTCTCATCCATTCACTCATTCATTCAAGCCAGTCAATAAGCATTCATTCAGAGCACGGTTATAATGAACATGCAGTTCATTCATTCACTCTCATTCATTCATTCATTCATTTGTTCAACAAACACTAGTTACCAGGTGTCCCAGGAATGCACAGATGAAACGCCCATTCTCTGTTCAGTGTGTGTTGGGGGAAATGAGTAAGCTGAAAACAGCAAGGACTGTTTTTGTGAAAAGGGTCTTGAGAGTGAATCCCTTGGGGCTGAATGGGGGAGGGGGGTGAAGAGGTTACACTTGAGCTGAGCCCAGAAGGGCAGATAGGAGGCAACCAGGGGACGCTGGTGGGAGAAGAGAGTTTCTGGCAGGAAAATTGAGGGAGCTGAGACTGACCCAGCACTAAGCCCATCAAGAACCATGACAATGGCAGAGCCACAGCATTAAGGGAGTCTCTACCCACCCCCCACCCTTAGCACCCCTATTTTGTCCAGACCCAGCTCTGGCAGGATGTACAGCAGAAAGAACAGGGATGGTGTAAGGAGACTTAAGCTGATGTCATCAGCTTTCTGGCACGTGAAACAAGAGGTAGGTTGGGGGACCCAAAGAGTCCCTGTCCCTCCCAGTGGTTTTTCCACGGGCTCTCTCCCAGGGGCCAGCTGGACACCCTGGGGAGTGGCATGGAGGCCGATGAGACCCTCTTTTGATGCCTTCCAGCCTTGGATCTTTCCCCTTGCTCCTTTTGTGGGTCAGGCTGGCTGGGCCCTGACTGTACCATGTGCTCTCCCAGGACCAAGGTGCCCAGCACTCTGTTGTCCTCTTAGGTCTGAGGCTAGCTATTGCAGAAAACAATTTGATGCTTCTGCAAAAAGCTAACCATAGAATTATCACGTGTCCTGCAATTCCACTCCTAGATAAACACCCTAAGGGATTGAAAACAGGATATTTGTACACCCATGTTCACATTGCCCCTATTAACCAAGAGGCAGAAACAGCCTAGTGTCCAGCAGCAGATGAATGAATAAACCAGACGTAGTATAGACCTACAATGGAATAGTATTCAGCTGTTAAAAAGAATGATATTCCTATATACGTTATAATATAAATGAACCTGGGAAACACTACGCTGAGTGAAAAAAGTTAGGCACCAAAGGACAAATATTGTATGATTCCACTTACATGAAATATCCAGAATAGGCAAATTCATAAAGAAATAAAGCAGATTAGCGTTCACCAGAGATGGTGGGGGTGGGGGGAGGGAAGGTTGGCAATGGGGAGTTACTGCTTTTTGAGTACAGAGTTTCTGCTTGGAGTGATGGAAAGTTTTAGAAACAAATAGTAGTGATGGCTGCATGACAGTGCGAATGTAATTAATGCCACTGAATTGTGCAAGGCCATTTCCTTCAAAGTGGCTTCATCATATGTTGATGAAAAAAAACAAACCATGTAGAGTTTGCACATTCTCCCAGTGTCAGCATGGGTTTTCTTTTGAGCTCTGCTTCCCTCCTAAATGCCAAAGATGAGCAGGTTAGATTCACTGGCCCCTCCTGGTGGTCCCAGCCAGAGTGGGCGTGGGTGTGATGAGCCGAGCGATGGAAGGGAAGGGCATCCGTCACCCTGGGCCCTAGGGAGTGAATACAAATGATTGTTTCATATCGCAGTGTCTGGGGTCTTTACTGGGAAGTTTGGTGATGTTTTCGTGACCAGAAATATGCCATAGGAATGTAACTCTTATTCCTATCAATTAGCCCAGGGTCAAACTGGTTTCATTATACATTGTTTTGCCTAATATCTCATTTCCAAGGACCTACAGGTGACATTAAGTGAGGAATTACTGTACACTTAGAAAATGGTTAAAATACTGTATTTTAGGTTATAAACGTGACCACAATTTTAAAAAAATGAATCCTGGGCTAGCTTTTGCAGAAGACCATCCAATCAATAGTTGATCTGCCAGCCCCTCTCCAGTCTGCCTCCCCTGCAGGCTTCTCTCCCCCTTAGGATTTCTCTCAGCATCCAGTTCTGCCAGGCTGGCGTGTTTCATTTTTGTTTTTATTTCCTGCATCTGCATCTGCTACCACCAGAATCTATTATTGCTCTCTGGGGCTCATGCCCCTGACAGCGATTATTTGTACATGTAAATCAGAGAACCAGGGACAAAGCTTTAATGACAGTCTCTTTGGTGGTGGCGGTGGCAGCCGCAGAAGATGAGCGAGTGCCAAGCCCCGCCGGGTTCCCTTTGGTGCCTGCCCAGGGGTGGGAGTGGGGGTGAGGGGGTGACCTTAGCTGGTTCAGAGTCAAGAAGCTCTTTCTGGCAGTAATGTTGATTCTGGATTCTGGGGGCACTACCCCTGAGTCCCTTGAAGGAGGATTCATTTTTTAATCCCCAGCTTTCGCTGTAATACTGGGCACAGAGGGGGCACTCCATTTAGGACTGTTGAAACTTAGCGGGTCTAGTGGCATGTGAGAAGGTGGCCTTTCTCATGAGGTCAGTGTCAGCAGCACTCTCCCTTGTCTCTTCCCTTTGCTCTGTCCCAGTAACTTCGCAGTTCTAGACAGCAGGCTGGGGTTGCTCTGTGACTTATGTGCACATTACCTTACACCTGAGGTGCTTGCCCTAAGAGGGAATACATCAGTTCAAGACAGGGGACATTTGCCAACTCTTTTTTTTTTTAATTATTTACTTATGCACACAAGAGTTGGGGTGTTGGCCAGAGGTGTGGGTGTGGGGGTGGGGGTGAGAGGATTCACCAGAGACAGAGTGGGGAGCAGAACAGGCTGACTGACTGAAATACGCTGCTGAGGGGAGCAGCAGGCGAGGCAGAAGAGGCCTGCTGTGCCAGGTGGGTCAGCTCCCTGGCCAGGGATTGAACTCATGCTGCCAGTGGCTGAGGGTACCTTCACAGTGCTGCGATTTAACCCCCTGTGCCACCAAGGGAGGCCCCATTTGGCAACTCTTGATGAGCATGCGGAACATGGAAGTGGGGAAGAGGGGTCCAGGGTAAGCCAGAGCCCAGACAGCGGGATGGACTAAGAGTATTATGGATTTGCTCTGGGGAGAAGGGAGTCCAAATGGACCACCCAAGCTTATGTACAGGCCAGAACCAAAGGGGAAAAGTACATTGGCGAGCAGTGTTGGGGAGCACTTTGCCATTTAAGTAAAAAACGTACATGTTTGTGCTTAGACGATCCCTTGGGGGTAGGATAAAAATTCTAACAGCTATTGGTAGAGGAATGGGGGATTTAGGTTAAAAGTAGGAGATACTCTTAGTTTTATGTAGATCTTATTTTGTGCTGCTTAAATTCTTTACCCTCTTTGCCATATGCTTTTTATTGCCTAATCACAAAAACAAACTTAAATTCTTTTTAGTCCAATGCCAGGTGTTGTAAGTGGAAAGGTGGCACGTTCTTCTCCCTCCCTTTCATTTTTCGTGGTGAATGTTTTTTAGAGGGACCTTGGAGAAGTGGAGAGAGACACTGTCCCCAAGGATTTCACCAAGTGTTAGACATTACTTGAATCCCCTTCTTGGGAAGAGCTCATCCTTTCTCAAAAATAGTTTATTTGCCCATTTGACCCTGCCTCCTGGACTAATGTCTCTGGTCTTAAATCTGGGAGATTCCCTCTCTTACCTTCTCACTGTCTAGGGACTTGTCTTTTTGCACATCTTTTCAAACTTTGGGATGAATCAATCCTCAGCAATGATCGGCTTCATGTGAAGTTCATTTTTGTTGGGGTGGTTGTCTCACACGTACACACATGCACATTGGCCCTGGGGGAAGACAGCATCTTGTTCCTTTTCCCTCGTGTTTCTTCTCAAATGTTTTCAAAATGGCTGTGGATATTACTTTTGATTTCATTTTCTCAGACACTGCTGGAAAAAAAATCAGACCTTTTCAGAATATTTCAAAAATGGAAAACTGTGTCTTAGGAAGGAAGTTGTCTCTTAAGCTGCCACTAAGGTTGAAATAATATTTTTCTTAAATAACAAAGTTTTCTAACACTGATATCCTACTTAAACTGTAACTTTAGACAGTTATTTCCATGTTGACTAGAGGAAATTAACACGTGAAACTGAAGTACAAATGATTTTTGATTGAAGTTTTTTGGAATAGCTTTATTGCTGTCATATTTTCATCTCCACAGTATTTATGGAGAATATCTCTCCTTTGGAGTCTAATGGAACTGTGGATCACCCAGAAGCTTGGTCAGGTTCCTGTTTTTAGGGCGCTTGCAATCACCATGGATGACACTTTCTAGCTAGGTGGACAGAAGAGAGGGACAACAAAAGAACCAACTTACGCTGAGAGAAGTCAGTGTTGGTGGAGAAAAAGATGGGGCAACTGGACCATAAAAAATATAGGCCAGTGGGGGTCAGGGAGAAGGTGGGGTGGGGTGGAGAGGCCGAACAGCAGGACATTGTGAGTGATCAGAAAACCATGAGCCAGCTTCCCACTGTGGCAATATTAATGTGTGTGGCACATGGTGAGGAATGATGGAAAGGGTTTGGGCTTCTATGCAGAAAAGGCTTGAACATCAATCCCAGGTCTGCTGCTCACTCTCTGAGTTCCAAGATGGCGCTCCTTCTAAGAGTGATTTCTTTATCTGCATCATATGATAACTAATCCAGCCAGCAAAGCTGTCATGAGGATTACATGAGATAACAAATAGTGCGTAGTAGGTGCCCAGCAATTGCAGGCTTCCTCCACCACTGGCCTCAGCTGGCATATCCGGGTCCAGTAAGGGTGAAGATGACATGTGATCATAGAGAGAAGTAAACAACAGACTGAGGAAGTGGACTCTGACTTGCTAGGCACGAGAACCTACTTGGAGTTTTTGAACATTGAAGTAGAATAATAAAGGTCAAGCTTTAGTCGGATTCATCCGGCAGGGACTTTCGGGAAGACTGACCAACCAAGAAGCTGGAGGCAGGGCCACAAGTTGCAGAAATTCAATCATGAGATACAAGGGACTAGTTCCTCTATGAAGCTAGGACTTGCCTCCAGAGTGCTGAGACAACCGCATCGCTACTCACAGAAACGAGCAGGGCAGCGTAGAAACCCAAAAGAGGGGAAAGGTACTGAGCACAGCATGAACATGAGGGAACCCCTGGATAGCTCAAGGAAATGTCCAGTTGAGATGAAAGTCCTTGAGAGAATGGTCAGCTTGGGAGATGTAGATTTGAGAGACAAGCATCAAATCCATGAGTTTGCACACATATGGGTTTGCATGCCTGTGTGCGTGCATGCCTTTGTGTGTGCAGGCCTGTGTGTGCACGCATACCTGTGTGTGCATGGCATGCCTGAGTGTACATGCATGCGTGAATGTGTGGGTACAAACATGGGTGTGTGCATGCCTGGGACCCTGTGCAGGTGTGTGCCATTCTAAGAGCCAGGGATCATGGTGGGAGCTGTGCGTGGCCTTTGGTAGGTGCCTGCGTTTGGAGGAAGAGTTTCCAGTTCACTGGACTAACGGAAAAGGAGAGCAGAGCAGCACAAGGAAGCTGTAGGGCAGTCCACACACAATAGGGTAGACCCCCGTGTCAGAAGTGATAATGAGTCAAGGGGAAGTGAGGTCTGAGATGAGGTCCCTGTATTTGGCAAGAAGGTGGCTTTCAAAGAGGGCAGTCTCAGCGCCTGAGCCAACCCTTTGCTCCCCTTCCTGACCACTCATGACCTCTCTCGTTGCTTCCATTTTGGCATTTGGCTCCTATTTGGTTTCCTTCGTAGATTGCTATCTTCTTCCCTCATATACTATGTACCCCCTGCCCTCCGTTATTACAATCACTGTCTCACTTGTACCAATTGTTACAATCACTACCTTCTATGAACCTCCCCCCACCCACTATATGCATAGGAGAATATTCTCTTGCTCCACCCACTCTGCACCGCTGAGCTCATAGAAGGCAGCCCTCTCCATCTCTGTAAAGGACAAACGTCTGCTTCCACTTGCTCAGGCCAAGATGTCATCTCGCCTCCTTTCTTTCACACTGTGTATCCACGCGTTGAGGACTCTCATCCAACCAAACATCTCGTGACTGTTCCCATCCTGGCCTAGTCTATTGTGCCTTGTCTGGATTGCTGCGAGAGCCTCTTAACCTGTTAACCTGCTTCCACTCCTTCCCTTTCCAGTTTGTGTTCAGTTGGGCAGCTAGGGTCTCCCTCTAAAATGATAACCTAGTCACGCCATTGCTCTGCTCAAAATTCTCCCATGACTTCCCCTTTCACTCAGAGCAAAAATTCAGGTTTCCCTGGCCCCACCTGATCCGGCACTTGCCTGCCCTACTGGGTCTTCTGCTCCACCCAGCCAGCCTGGCCTCCTTGCTGTTTCTGCAACACACGACCTCCCAGCTTGAACTCTTCAGCCACTCAGGTCTCTGCTCCATTGCCATCTAGTCAATGAGTTTCCTGGCTCCCTTGTGTAGATGAGCAGCTCCCACCCCAATTCCTGTTTCTCTACCCCTTTATTCTGGCTTGTTTTTCTCCGTGGTTCTTGCCTCTGACTGGAGTACTCTGCATTTACACGTTCATTATCTTCTGTGTCCAGTTAGAGGTCGGTCTGAGGAAGACAAAGAGTTTGTTTTATTTACCACTGTGAGCCCAGTGCCTAGAATGGTGTCTGACACATAGTAGGTGATTCATGAATATGAATTGAATGAAGGAGAAGGGAAACTGACATTTACAGGGTACTTAATATGTGCTGAGTTGTATCTTCAGCTTTCATGTATATCATGTATGCACAACAATCCTTAGAGTAATATTCCTATTACATAGATGAGGAAATATAAATACTGCTATAAATTGATATTTATTATTTACACTGAGGATTCAGAGTAGAGGTAGAGAGCAGGGAATGAGTAGATCATTTAACTAATTTACTGTCATTCATTCATCCATAAAATATTTAGGAAGCCCCTGAGAATGTCAGGCCCTCTGCTAGTTCCTGGGGATTTAAAATTGAGTAGAGCACTCTTCTTGATCTCTAGCCTCATGGTGGAAATAACCGTCTGAGCAAAAGAAGTGCTGTATGAAAGATCAGACTCAGCGTTCAGAAAGCACAGATAGGGAAGTTCTTTATTCAGGAGAAGTCAGAGAAGGCTTCCTGGAGGAGCTGACATTTAAGGAGAATTTCTGTGAAAGAGGTCTACACAGGCAAGAAAATCTGCTGTTTCTGGCAAGACAAAGGCCAAACTGTTGAACTCAGCACAGGGGACCCTCCATACACTGGCCTCTACCTGCCTCACCTTCATCATAAATATAAATTTCTCACTATTTGTCTGCTATTTCCTACTCTTGAAAATGTTTTATCCTCTGTCTGGAACACTCACCTCCATGTCCCTCCCCCTTTTTTCCCCTTGCTGTGCTCACTCAGCTTCATTTCCTCCCTGGGATATGCCCTTTTTCAGCCCCATTGTTCCCTCCCCACATTTTCATTGACACATTCTTATAACCCCTTCCAAGCCATAACCCCTCTGAGGACAGATGGCTTAAAGCACCTGTATTCTTGCCGTTCTGTGACTTCGTGGAAACTGTGACAGAGAGTGGACACTCAAAATATAATTGTTGGCCCTAACTGGCCCTAACTGGGACTGCACTGGTAGGGAGAAGAGGGCTTTGAAGCTTGGGGAGACCCACCAGCAGCGATGGTAGCTGGGGAGTGGTGGTTGAGCTAGTCTGACTGTCGGAGCTGAAGAGAGTGTGAGCTTAGTGTCCCTCAGAGGTGGTGTTAAGGAAACAGAGGCGCTCCTGGGCTCTGGGGGTACAGACAGGACAGATGAAGGGCCCTGCTTAGCTGGGCAGTGGGAGGTCAGGACAGCCAGCCTTGGGGGCTATCTGTGCACGTTAGTGTCCTGGCGGGAGAGCCATGTGAGGTGTGACGGAGTCAGTGGATTGGCCATGGATTGTGGGGACGTTGCTGCCTGCTCCCTGCACGCCTGGGCTCCCAGTTCTCTGCTCGGCCCCCAGAATGGAGGACTCATTCTAAAGCGGATGGCAGAAGCACAGAAGCAACAGCTAGAAGGGCCGTCACTGACTCAGGTGGATAAAAGTGAATCAGTGTCTCCTTCCCTGTGTTCCCATAGAGCCCTGGAACATTTAGCTGCCGTGCACAGGAAGGCCTGCCAGGTTCCGAGATCTGCACTCCGGAAAGGGCAGTCCTTGGCAGTGCATTGGGAGCCATTACTGCGAGGCTAAGTCAGAAGAGGTCAAACCTTGGGTCAGATTAGCGCTCTTTGACTTATTCCCAAGGTCTCCTCAACCCATGTTAGCCTCCTTTCTTCCTTTTCTTAGACCTGACCTGAGCGTCAGTTATCATATTAGAAATCCAAGAAACACCATCAGGTTTCCACAGGGCTACTGCTAAGCCCAGCGATAGGCGTGAGGGTGTAACTCTGGGCACAGGACAGGGGAGCCAGTCAAATGGGGAACTGACTGTTCTGGTCAGGTCAGGTAGGGGGCAGGGAGTGGAGGGAAAGTGTGCTTGACTTAGGGTGAGGATAGGTGGGTTTGAATCCTGGTAGCACCACATGCTCGTGACCTTGGGCAAGTCATTTAGCATCTCTGAAGCTCAGCATGTTTATCTATTTATATGGGGCTTATCAGACCTGCCGTATTTACCTCAAAGGGCTGTTGGGAGAAGTAAAAGATGTGCATTTCAGATGACACAAGTGGAAGTCCTAAACTCTTGTCCTGAGGGTCTCCTTGCTCCCCCACCTGGAGCAGGTAACGGGGAAGAACCTGGGGGTCAGTCAGGCTGGATCCCCTCACTTCCTCCCTTCTGCTTTCCTCTTCCTGAGTTCAGGTTTGGGACCTGGGGGGACCAAGAGGTTCCCCCAAAGCTGCTGAGAAACCCAGAAGGATGCACAACAGCTTGGTGTTTCCCCTCTTCCGCACTGGTGTCCGAGACGCTCTCCTGCCCCTTCTCCTCCCTCCGCGCTGGGATTGGGAGAGGAGGGCCTTGGCTAGGGAGACTGATGGCGCTCCTCTCCATAAATGGCTGATGCTTCGTCATCCCTGGTGTGATGGGCCAGGGTTGGGGTCAGGTCCAGGCTTGGGATGACCCCTGGATTCTCTCCAGGGCAGGGGGAAGGAGAGATCTTGCAAATGTGCTTTGTGACTATAAGGTTTCCAGCAGCAGCAGCTTGTGGGGACAAGAAGGAAGCTAAAAAGAGAGGCCTCCCCCTGATTTTGGAATGGCATCTTTGGAAATTCTGCTTTGAAAGGAGCAAAACTAGCTGAGACTGGGGCAGCAGCCACCTCTATTTCCACCCCCTTAGCCCTCTTCTGGCTGCTCCCTATCAGACCAAAAATAAAATTAAAACAGCATTAGCAGTTAGCAGTTTTTGAATACTATGTGCTGGGCATTGTGCTAAGCACTTTGTATGTATGATCTTACTTAACCCTACCTAGGCCTGTTGTTACTGCTATTCCCATTTTACACAAGGCCATTGAGGCACAGAGGGTAAATAAGTTGCCTCAGTCTCCCAGCCAGCTGGTAGTAGATCCAAGATTCAAATCCTGGCATTTAGACTCCCAAGCCCACACTCTTAACTGTTATAATATGAAAAGTAGAGGCTGGTACCTTAATGTCCAGAGCCCATCCAGTGTTCAGTGTGATTTAGGGTGGCTGCAGGGGAGGTAGGTGAGCGAGTGCATGTGTGTGTGTGAGATGGGGAGAGGGTGGTTGCAGAGGAGGGAGCAGTAAACGCCCGCTGACACCAGACATCCTTTGTGCCGATCGAACCTACCGGATCCGACAAGCAGAACCCCACGTGTTGTCTTTATAGGGAAACCTGAAAGCGAAGCTCTCTGAACTCAAGGAAAGCTTCCTTGCACAGTGACTGACAGAGAGCAGGCATTTATGATTGTAAGAGGGTGAGAGGGATGGATGGACAAACCGACACATTTCTAACCGAGGGTGGGAGGTTTCAGGTTCTAGCAGATGGCAGCGTGTGGCCCTGGGCAAGTCTCGCCCTCCGTCCAATCTCCAGGAAATGAAGGTGCTGGCTATAAATGCTTATTTTAGCCCCAGGCTGAATGTGCTGAAACGTTGAGAATCTGAGTCTGAAGGCGTCAGCCTGCTCTGCTACCCTCCAGGGTCCTGGGCTGGCACGGGCTCAGGAAGCCTTTGTTTGGAACTCAGAGGAGACACTGCCAATCCACTGTCTGGGAAAGGACAATGGGCAGTGGGGACAGAGGACAGAGAGAAAATGTCTCCATCTATCCTAGATACCTCAGGGGTACAAGACCTTGCAGCCCGTGCCCCTCCCCCACACAGGTGGGGCCAGGCTGTACTTTGCCCACCTTGGCTAGATCAACACAGGGTCCTACATTTTCCTTCCCTAAGACCTTTGGGTGGGGCCAGAGTTTCCCAAGCAGGACTGACTTCTGCATGCCAGAAGGAATGTGGCATCTGATTTCACTTCCTACAGCTGGAAGCATAAAATCGATATTTTTTTTGTGGTGCAGACAGAGTAAAGAGAGAATAAAGTGTTGAATTGTTTGGCATTATCGAGGATTTCAGCTCCCCAGGACTCCTGCATAAAGAGATGGAAATATAGCTGCCGAGCCAAGAAACACAGAGAAGTATATGAATTTATTACATATTATCTTTCCTCCTCCCAAACAGCCCTGGAAATGTCAAAAGATCATCTATTGTTTCATTGGTGATTAAAAAAAAAAAAGTTTGGGTTTGGTGGACTCTGTGCTTGGGCAACAGACAGGAGTGGGTGAGGGAGGCAGAAGTATTTTCCCCTGGCGGCCTTCAGACATCTTTCCAAGTCTTCCTCTCTGGATGTTTGTTAGCTTCACAAATGTACTGAGAGCAAGGCAAGCATGCAAGTTGGAAAATGTGTGAGCACCTACTGTGTGCAGGGAGTTGCACCTGGTGCTGCTGGAGCTCCCCGGCCACGTGAGCAAGCTCACGCCTACAAGCTGCCCAGGGCCGGGGGCTCTCTGGTTGTTCTGAGGACGGTCTTGGCAGCTCAGACACGGCTAGCTGCCGGCCTGAGAATCCAGAGCAGGGGGCTATGCTGTCTGGAGGAGATCCAGGGAGGCTTCACGGAGGTGACATCTGAACTGGACCTCGAAGGATACGTGGACTTTCTCCTAACAGAGGAGGGGAGCCAAGGGGTGGCAGGCAAAGAAGAAAGCGTGGACGGCACTTATTGAAAGGCCGTGTTCAGCCGTCAGACCCAGAAGCTGGGCCTGGAGAGGTGGAGAATTCCTGAGCCAACTCTCTGGCCCTGAGCTAACGCAGACCCTGGCAACTCGGTGAGTAACTGAGGCCACGTCCGACCGGAAGTCTGCTCTTCACAATCTCCTCCGGTGCTGATACGGTGATTCTCTACCTGCGAAGCTCCCACTCACCACCCTTGTCCACTGGGCAGACAGAACAGGAACCTCCCATCTGGTTGGATGCCACGTCCCCTTCTCCGTCACCACCTCTTTTCCCAGCTGGGCACATAAGTCAGGGGATGTCTGAGTTGTGAGAAACCTTCAAGGCAGCAGAAGCCTCTGGAAGAGAGTGGTGGGCCAGCTCCAATCTGAAACCCCAGCTCGAGCCCTAGTGCACCCACCAACCTGGGGGTCTTTGTCTGACTTACCTGTTCCTCCGTTTGTTCAGCTGAAACTCCCTGAGTGGCTTTCTACCCCCCAGACAAGTAGATGAGCTCAGAGGTCAGGCCTCATCAGCACCGGCCTCCAGAAGGGGACCCGGGCTCTGGCACCCCAGCAGCTCTTCTCAGTGCTCCTCTGCCAGGTGCTGATACCCAGTAGGAAGTTCACACAAACAGCTGTGCCAAAACCTCGACCCCCGGCTAGGTAAAGTGACCCCAAGCCCTGGAAATGAGCAGAGCCTCACTCCCTTATGTTTGAATTCTGTTCTTCAGTTGTCATAGCCTTTTTATATTTACTTCTCTTGTGATCTTCAAATCACCCCGAGGGGTAAGCAGAGCAAGCATTAGGACACTGTCACTTTAGTGGAGAGCAAATGGGGGTGCAGACTGAGTCACGTGCCTGGCGCCGTATAGCTATGTGTGGCAGAGCTGGCACGGGGGCCTAGTCTCCAAGCTTCTGGCCCCAGCCTGGCCTCCCTGCCTCCCCTACAGGCAGGCTCCAAGCACAGCAGAGGATGCAGGGTGCCTGGTAAGTCCTCGCTGCCCAGGGCCGACGCTGGTCTGGACCTGTGGGTGTTGAGGCCACACTCCGTCCCCAGCTCCTCTGCTGTCAATCAGGAGTCGGGCGTCGCGGCCTCTAGGAGTCCTTCCAACCTCACGGCTCCTCTGCAGCACTCAGAGATTTCTTTCTGCTTTGGGACACATTGACAGAGATGGCAGACAAAGCTGAATCAGCATTGCAGAAATGTGGCAGGAACTGGGCTTCCTTGTAAGGACACATGACACAGAAGATACCCAGCTGTCCCTCCAAAGGATGTGGAAGCTACAAGAGAGACAGTCTCGCAAGACGAGAGGTTCTGCATGGCAGGGCCGGTAGAGAGATGTTTTATGTTTACCTATTCATTGCAGAAACCTCTCCCCACCCTCCATCAACATTCCCTTCCCGGCAACATGAGATCTAACTGAACCAGGGGCTTCCTCTAGGCCAATCCCAACAGATGTCTCAGAAAATGCAGGAATGTTGCTAGGCTCTGGGTGTGGCAAAGACACCGCTGCTTCTGTACACGAAGGACCCAGGCCTCCACGAGAAGGCTGCTCAGGTGGAGTGGCTGTGAAATGGGTCCACTTGAGTAGACACTGAGAAAAGACCATACCCCATATGGTAGCCCCAGCCCCGGGGGCCTGTCTCACCCAGCTCTGGCCCTGAAAAGAAGACTTTCCATTCCCCTTCCCTGGAAACCCCCTCACTTTCGGGAAGCTGGGTGTTGTCTTAAGGTCTGTAAACGGCCTGCCTGCTTTTCCAGCTGGAGCTGTTCATTCAGAACAATTAGCACGCAGTTTAGAACTGGAATGGAACATATGGCAGGGTGTCCCCAGGAGAGAGCATGTGGCAGGAGAAGGAGAGAGGTCTAGGGAGGGGCGGGAAGGGGTGTTTGGAAAGGAGAGGCTCCAAGCCTGCTGCCTGGTCCAGGTGCACCTGCTTTTCATCCTGGAAGGGACAGAAGTGAGGACTTTTGCAAACTCCTTTTGCATCTCAGGTTGTAAATGCATTAAACGTCCCTTAAACAGGTATTTGATGTCGAGAGTCTTGAAAAACCCCATCAATCTGGGGAATATCCTTCCCTGGAGAGTTTGGGGCAGAAACTCAGGGGTCTGTGTACACGGGTGAGTCTGGGGATACCAAAGAACTAATATTTACCAAACACTGGCATTTATTCATTCATTTAATATTGACTGAAGGCCTACTATGTGCCAAGTACTGTCCTAGGCGAGAGAGATTCTCTGTGAAAACAGACCAAGATTCCTGGCCTCATGGAACTTTCCCCGTAGTGTAGATCGTCAGGCAGAATACATAAGTCAAACAGAATACAGAAGGAAGCCGCAGAGCGTGCTGCGTGGCCCATTAACCTCATGGAACCATCCGACAGGTTAAGCACCAGGGTTTCCTTTTTACATGCAGGGAAACAAATGCTAGGGGAGTTTATAAAGTCTGTTCAAGTCTCTGAGCTAGAAAGTGGCGAAGTCTGGGTTTTATCCCCTCTGGCCCCAGGTCTGTGACAATCAAGATGGACAAGAGGCCGAAGCCCACCCGAACAACTCCAGATGGTCTGGGCAGATGATGGACCATGGTTTCGAGAGTGGAAAGGGCTCAGAAATTGCCCCCCTGGCCTTAACCTTGTACAGAGGAAAGGGGACCTCTGGGGACCCATGACCTGTCTTTCTCCCACCCCGTCATTATTACAGAACTAGGTCCTGGACTTCTGAACTGAGGGTGTAGATTCTTTCCACCCAAACCATAGTGATGTGTCAGGTTCACTCAGCAAGCCCATAATTGTGTTCTCAAAGAGAGGCAGCTCCCCTGCACCCCTTCCTGCTCCAGAGACCTCGCAGCCCTCTATAGGTTCCCATTTTCCACCTGTCCCTAGTCCAAAGTGCTCAAGGTCTGAATAGGGACTGACTCTGGGAGGCTCCCTAAGCTGTGATTTGGCACAACCAGCGAGGGGGCCACTGGACAGCACTGCACTCCAGCTTAGTCGGAGCTCTGTGAACCGGGGTTAGGTGCCTCATTGGGGCAGGAGCTAAACAGCGCTCTGTCTGGAAGAAAGACTGCAGTAACCGCATCGGGGCTACGGGCAGAGGTGGAGGGGAGGGGGGAGAAGAGGCAAACTGACCGTAATGCAGTGGTTATGAGACTTAAATTGGAGCCCAGGGCAGGTAAAGAGCAGAGCTATAAATTCAGCCTCCTGAAAGAATTTTCTGGAGGTGGGAGACACAAGCTCACTTAAAATATGTCGGAGATGAGAACCAAAGATCGTTATTTTTGAGTAAGGATATAAAATGCTAAACACTGCTTTCCTTTATTAGTCCTTTCTAAAAGCCAGGTGTAAAATACTGCCATTCCCAAGATTGTGTTTTTCCTTTTTTTTTTTTAATGGCAGAAATTAAAATCTCCTTAAGCCATTAGCCATCGCTCCCCAAGGTGAGGCCCCAGAGCCATTCTGCCAGGGCCCCGTCCCCTCACCCAGAGGTACAGTATCCACCCCACTAAGCTGCACACACCCCTCCACACCCCTCCCTCAGCCCCCTTGGCACTGAATGCCCGCCAGGCAGCAGGTGGCTGAAAAGGCTGAAAGTTTTATGGGTCTACCCAGTAGACACTGTCTCCCAACAGTTGCCAATTTGGCGGGTTGCTCCCCACTCACAAATACCTAAGGCTAAAGATATTCAACCCACTGGAGTGTGGCCAGGGGGCCTTCCCCAGGGTGGGTGGCAGGCTGTGGCTCAGCCTCCGGTGCTGTCCAGGACTCTTCCACTCCCAGGTCCCTTCTCCCTGGGCTGCCTTGCTTTCTCCCTTCTCTGTCTTTATTTCTTTCTTTTTCCTTTTCTTTCCATCAAAGGCTGATGCTACCAGAGAAAAAGTTCATAAAAATGTTATGTCCACCATAAAACCCCTAATGTGGCATTCTGCATGATCCATGCATTAACATTAACATTTCCCAGACAGTTATTGTGAGATAATGGTCCCAGCTATAATTCAGCGGTAACGTTCCTTCGAGCAAATGTTATGGAGGAATAAATGACTTGCCGAGTGTGCTGCTGCTGTGGGGGTGGGGAGAGTTGAGCAGCTTGAAAATGCAGACTCTGGACCTCAGAGACCCCCGTGGGGCTTTGGAGCGGTCTGGGGCTCAGTCTAAGTCAAACCACAGACTTTCTGTGGCCCCTGAGATCAGGCCCCTCTGCCCCCTGCTTCTGCTTCACACAAATCCTATCTTTCTTATTAACACTAGGCTGGAAGAATTGGCCAAGAGAAAAGATGCAAGGCATGGGGGCGATAGCCAGGGCTGAGAGGGTGGCTCTGGTATTTTAATCAGCATCCTTGTCTCCATCACTCCCCTCTGGTTCCAGCATTCTTAACACTTGCCTCTGGCACAGCATTTACCTCTTTGTATTTTTTCATTCTTTGTTTGTGTGACTGAGTCCCCTAACATAACCGTGCCATCCTCATTTGAGATGTACACATCTTACTCTTTTTGGTGACTTAGCACAAAGAAGACAGTCAATAAGTGTTGTTTGGATGTTTGGAAGCAAGGATGCATGGATGATGAATGAGTGGTGGCTGGTTGGATGGATGGATGGATGGATGGATGGATGGATGGATGGATGGATGGATGGATATTCAGATGACTGAAACAGCAGAAAGAGACCTAGAAGTGAAAGCAGATCATAAGATGAACAGGATTCTACATTAGTAATAAAGGGTTTTGAAAATACCTTGAAATAACATTTTTTGAACAAAATCATAAGGATTCATGAACCTGAAGAGACTTTCAGGACCCACTGCTATTCTCTTTCTACTCTTTAGGAACTTGAGCTCTCAAGGAGTTGATCTCCAAGCCTGTACTGAATCTCTGACTCAGTTCTGTGTTATACCTGCTGCCACCACTGTCCTTTCCCACCTCTGCCCAGTCCTGCTCATGCGCCAGACTTGATATTCAAAGGACCTTTTCTGCCTTCCAAGAGCTTGCCCTGCAGTGAAGGGAACACCTCAGACCCAAATACAGCTCATTGTAGTTCCAGGTAGAACAGGATGAGAGCTGCAAAGGAAAATGTCTTCAACTCAGGTACTAAGACGGGAAGCACAAGTGACTCGAGTCTTGGAGGATGAGCTAAGCCTGCAAAGGGACACATGGAGGGAAGGGAGACTATCAGGGAAGAGGAAGCAGTGTGAGCAAAGGCCCAGAGATGGCGGGACACAGGAATCCCTCACAGGCACTTCATTCATCAGAGGGTGTTGAGTGAGCAGCCCCAGGAGATCGTTTGGCTAGTGGTTTGGCTTTCCTTCCAACGTGGCCTTTTACTCCTTCACTCTACTCCCTCCTGATACATTGTCAGCTCCAAGATCATGCCCTGTCCATGGTGACCAGCGATCTGGCTCACACTCAGACCGGGCCTTGCCAGTTTCTCTGGCTCAGCTGGCTGCCTCCTGAGCCCCAGGGAGAGGGCAGCCACACCTTTGCTGTCCTTTCCCACCTCTGCCCAGTCCTGCTCATGCCCCAAGGGAAGGTTAAGCAGGAGCCACATTCCTCACGGGGGAGGGAGATCTCTGTGAGAAGCACTAGGGGAAATGTTGGCTCTTTTCCAAATGCCACATGTCATGACCACTGTGATCTCTCCCAAGAGCAGTTCCCAGAATGCAGGACCAGATTTATTAGACAGGCGAAGGAGATGGCGACCTCTGTGATGTATTCAAAGGACTCCGGAGAGGCTTTGCCCCAATCAGAAACATCTTCCTCACTCAGGGCCCTCGTAATGTCCTAGAGCTGGAAGGGGCCTTGGAGGTCAACTAGTTTAACCCGCCATGTTGTGAAGGCCTCTCCGCTCAGCAGCCTTTCCTTCTCTTCCTAAAAACTCCAGGGAAGGCAGCTCTCCCATCTGGTGCCGCACGCACACAAAGGGGAAATTTGTCATTTCCATCTTTCTGTCCTAGTTTTGTTCTCTGGACAGCACAGTCTAAGACCAATACCTCCTCTGCACAAAAGCTCATTAATAATTGAAGACCACACACATGCCACTTGCTGGGCCTTCTGTTCTATAGGAATATTCCTCACTTGGGCATCCTAACCTTCCCCAGATGTGTGTTACATTATCAGTGTTCCGCTTAGGAAGTGGGCATGGCCTGCCAGCGTGGTTTGAACCATTGCTTCCTTCATCTGGACATGGAGAAATGCAGTCTAAGATTGTGATTCATTCATTCATTCATTCATTCATTTATTGGCAGCTCCTTCATAACTTCGGCACCTATTGAATTTTCAGTCAAATTTCCTTTTTTTTTTCCCACATGAAATGCTTTTAAGCTCCATTTCCCTCACTTGTAGTGTTTGCATTTTACCCTAACAGTATAAATTTATATTCCTCTCCATTCAGCCTCCTCTTCTTGCTTTCAGCCCATAATTTCTGCATCCCAAGCTCTTCCCCCATCTTAATTCTGTCTTTCAACCCATTAATCAACCCATCCTGGGTGTATCATATGAGCATACTGCCTAGAAACTCAGGCAGATCAAGAATAAAATTGTTCAGCATTACTTCGACCTCCTTCCAGACTGAAATCGACTAACTGATCTGTCTGGGGAAGGTCACAATCTAACTGTTGAGACAGTTTCACATACCCATTCTCCTCTCCAACCTACTCTTGTCCAGCCTATCCAGAAGAATATCATAGAAGAGGTTGTCAAGTATCTTGGTGAAATCAAGATGCTTCTCAGAATTTTCCTTGCCTACCAATCTAGGACCTCTATGTTTTTTGTTTTTTTAAGGGCAACAAAGTTAGTTTGACATCACTTGATTCTCTCATAAATAATCCATCATAGCATCTTTGTTAGCAATTAATATCAGACTTACTGTTCTGGAGTTTCCAGAATCTGGAAATATAGATAACTTTTGCATATATTCATCTCTGAAAAAAAATAATTGTTTTCATCAGTTCACAGAGAACTCCCAATGATTCTACAATCCTATATTTAAGTTCTTTCCGTACTCTAAGATGTGGTTTGCTGGTTAAGTGATAGATACTTATTTACCATCTCCTCACCTGTCTCAACCTGGACCTTTTTAAAGTCATTTTTCTGGTTTGATGATCGTTGTCCTTGAAGCAAACAAAGCAAAGTGGGAGTTAAATCGTTTGCTTTCTTCCTGTCATCTGGTAACCTCATATGTCTGCCCCAGGGTGTAGCTGCCTCAATCCCTTATTTTTTTCCTCTTTCCGTTTTGCTTCAAGCATTGCTTTCTAAGAGAAAGACTATGAGAGCAGGGTGGGGGAGGGGGAACTGTTTTCAGACTCCAGTTTATTCTGGTCTTTGGCCTTCCTAGCATACTTCTATCAGCATGCTGGAAGGTTCAGACTACTCTTGCAATGCTTCTTGTTTATACATCCCTTCTTTCATCACGTGTGTTTTTAAATCATCACACAGCTCAGATTTGAAACTGTGGACAAAAGACATGACATCTGTTATATTTCACATTCCCTGTTAGAAAGACATGGGTTAAACCCTACCCTCTTTTCCCAGCCCTACTTAGAAATACAATTAACAATGAAATTCAACCCAACCAATATTTTTTGATCACCTCTTCTGCCCAAGGCACAGTTCCAGATACTGTAGGTGATACAGAGGTGAACAAGAATTGCCCCTGCTTTAGACACGATGGAGGAGGCAGGCATAAATGACCACTGTGTCCTAGATAGAATGAGACAACGATGATAATTCTGATGTATGCAATAGGGCTATGAGAACCCAAAGGCAGAAACGAACATTTCTGCCTGGGAAGATCCAGGAGCGATTGATGCAAGAGGTAGCATTTGAAGTGGTCATGGAAGGCTGGGTAGAATATCAGAGGTTAGAGATGCAGAGGAGGCTGTAATTCCTTATGATGGCACAAAGGTAAAGGAGCAAGATGGTGTCGGGAGAACAGCAGATGCCTTTGTGTGGCTAGGCTGGAGGGGCTCTGCAGCCCCAGACACTCATTCCAAGCTTTCAGCTCTACCCCATTGCCCCACCAAAGTGTGGAGCGCAGCCGGACCTCAGGTAAACTCACTGGCACCTTCTGGAAGCCTAGTCTTCCACTGTTATCCTTTTCATTTTGACATCACCATCTGCCCAGAAAGTGGAACACTGGGAATCAAAGATCTGAATTTAAATCTCGGATCCAGCACTTCAGACTAGACATAATTATGTTTAATTGTTTTGGTAATTTTTCCTTTAAAATTTTTTTTCTCTTACTTATTTTCTTTTTTTAACTTTTAAAAACTTTCATTTTTTGTTTTTGTCATTTGGATTTTCTAGAGGAAACAACTTCTTAATTTCTCTAAGCCTCTATTTCTTCATCTGTAAAATGGGGAAACGGGGGCCTAACTTGCCTCCTCAAGTCCCGGGGGCGAAAGAAAAAGTACAGAAGGATTTATCTTGTAAGCAGGAAGTGCTGTGCAGGAAAGAACGGTGTCACCAGGATGCCACAGTGCACAGTGCAGAATGTTCTCTGGGATGAAATAGTCTTCCTGGGGGTATTCCTGATGCTCCTGTTAGTGGGGTGCTCTTGCAGAGAATCTGGAGGTGCACAAGGCCTGCTAGGGAGGCCAGAGGCAAAAGCAGGGTGTTGGTAAACCCATGAGCTTGGCGGTCCAAACCCAAGCCCACTCTGACTGGGGCTGAAGCAGGCTGTTTCAGGGTTTCTCGGAGCAGTGGGGGTTCACGCCAAGTGCCAGGTTCTGGGAAGTCACCCTGCTGTGCCTCTGAAGAGCAGGCTATTTGGTGAAATCAGGATGTTTCCAGTACCTTCCATGCAAGTCTTAATGCAGAAAGAGGGTATGTGTGAAAGGTGGGGAAGAAAAGGGCAGGAGGTGCTCTAGGTCTGAGATCACTGCTGGTGCAGACACACCTGCACCCTGCCTCCCCCTCCTGCCGTGCGCCAGCCCCACGCTGCAGCCTCCTGCACACAAGGATAACAAAGCCACCATCTCTGACCTCAGAACACTACTGGACATGCCAATAATTGCAGTCCAACATGATCTGTCACAGTAGAGGTATACACGGTTGTGGGAGTGCTGAGATGGAACTTACTACCTGGCAGGGAGGTAAGGAGGCTCAGGCAGAGCTTCCTGGGGAGAGTCCTGAAGTGAATCTTAGGAATGTATAGCTGTTCAGGTTGATGAGCAGGGAAGGGCATGCCAGGAAGAAAGAGGAGCAGAGGAGTGAAAGAGTGTCTTGAGCTCCCAAGAATGACTGTTAGGACTGTGTGGCTGGCGGGGGAGCCGATGTGCAAGAGGGAACAGGCTACAGAGTAGAGCAGTGGGGAGCACAAACAATGGGGGATGGGAAGAGACAATACATTTGGGTAGGGCTGTCAGCAGGTCGTGGAAAGTAGAAAGTAAAAGAAGGTGAGGGATGAGAAAAGAGAAGCCAAGGGCTTCTCCAGGTTTCCTTCCTGGGTGCCAGCTGGCACCACTCATCTGGAATAAAGAACGTGAGAAGATAAAGGCAGAGCAGAGGTAATGGACATCATAGTTGGTGTGGGTGAGTTGGGGAGGGAGATGCAGCTGGGGTATCTGGGTGATATCCTCCCTCATTCAGTTTTGCATCTAAACTCCCCTGTGCTGACTAGCACTTATTTTGTCTTTCAACTGAATGAGTGGCACCTTGAAGGCAGAAACTGGGTATTTATACCCCTCAAGGTGGCCCTGGCATCCTCTAGTCCTCCTGCCAGGATTCAATGTGCATCTCCATTGGCTTGTTGATCACGCCGTTGCTTTCTCATGCTGGTTCTTCATGCACTTGATAATGCCTCCAAGGCAACACCACGGAAAAGCGCATGTGCCTGGGTGTGAATCCTGCTTCCCCCAACCCCCCACCACTGTGCGATAGAGAACTTAGTGCTTCTAAGTCTGCACTGCCTACTGTGGTAGCCACTAGCTACCTGTGTCTATTTAAATTAAAATGATGTTAAATTTCAAATTCAGTTACACACTCTGCACCAGCCACAGAACCTCTGGGCATTTGGGGGACTTTAGTGATTGCTGAAAAAAACTGTTGGGTGATGTTCCCCTCGCTGTGATAGCACTGCCCTGTGGGTTTGGATTTGGGCTTGGGTTTGGATGGGCTCTGGGTCCTGGGCTGGAGCAGATGGGCTGGGAGCTGGGGGTGGGAAGGGCAGTGGGAGCCCTGGCTCCAAGGTCCATCTGCGTGGTCATAGTGGGAAAGGCCCAGAGCTCAGGCCCAGATGGCCCGGCTGTTTCTCTTGCTGCAAGTGTGCTGCTCCTTCACGCGCTTTTGCCTGGCTTTTGTGCCCTGACTGTGGGGGCCAAATAAGCAGGACCCATAACTGACCTGGAGATGGGCCAGAGAGGCCTAAAGGCCTTGTGCTTCAACTCCCCCCAGGCCCCCCCTTCTCAGGGGCTGCCACTGACAGCCTCACCTTCCCGCCCCACACCAGGGAAACAAGCCTGCTCTGGAAGAAAGAGATTTTCCAGGAGAATGCCCCATGGTCCCCAGCCCAGGACACCAGATTATCCCCGATCAGCAACCTTCCCCAAGGGAAAAGAATATTCACTTTGTGCTGGGAAGAGGCATGCAGGAAGGGGATTTTGTGTAGTGGGAAACCTGGCCGGCTGGGCTCTGGCCGGCTTGAGTGCTGGCTCATCCCCCTCCCAGCCTCCCTCCTGCCCTCCTCCCTGCTAGGAAGGATTGAGGCAGTGTGGAGAAATCCGAATAACTAATCAGAGTCCTCATTAACCCCCTGCCGGGATGCTCAAACATTCACTTTGCTGTTTGTGAAGCAGGAAAAAAACCTCTCCCTGCATTAAAATTGATGCGTTATTAATCCCTGTGCTCCCGACCCATAGGCTGCTCACCCCTTCCTGCCAGAGGCCCACAGGCTGGGTCTCTACCTCAGGCCACTTGCACTTTCTATTAGTTACTGGCCTCTCGCAGAGATACCTTTCTTCACAGAGAGCAGGCTCACTGCAAATATGGCGGCAGCTGCTTTGTTTTCCCCCTGGTTTGGCTGGGCCCTCTGCTCAGTCTAACCCCAGGGTGCAGCTGCCCAGGAGGCTGCTGGGTGGGTGGGGTAGATGGAATGAATGGAGACAATGAATGTGTCTTTCTCAGACCTGAGCCAGTGTGACCACCTGCTCTTCATTTCAGATGAGACTCCTATGGAGCAGGCAGCCTCGTAATCCTGGGATCGGCTGGACTTTGAGTCCTTGCATTTTTCTGACCCAAGAACTGACCCTTTCTGCATGCATTGGGACTACAATGCCTCCATGGCCTCTGTGTGCTCCCCACCGTGAAGCTCTTCTCTGGCTCTCTAGCCCAGGCAGCCACCCCCATATTGCACATCCTCAGTATCAGAACAGCAGTTCATCATGTGGTGGACCCTATACCAGGAGCTGTGGGACATTCATATTTAAGGCCCAATCCCTGACCTTGAGCAGACTGCATTGTAGTGGGTCATGATGTCCATCACAAAAAGAACAGTAACATAGCAGCTAGGGAGGGAAGGTGGGAGGGAGAGAGAGACCTAGAGAGGGCCCAAGTCTTCTCTGGTTCTCTTGAGTCCCCAGTGGTGTAGCACAGGAGCATGGAGGACCCAAGATCTGTTGTGACTTCTTTGTTGCCATCTGGTTGGTGTTGGCTCAGTCTCAACCTCTTTATTGGTTGTCCGTCTGCCCAGATGCAGGCCTGTCCCTATGTGTTGCCTAGGCTTGACCTGTGAACTCACAGTCAATGCCTTAGCCTAGGCAGACTCCATTATGTGGACTTCTGTGCAATTAGTCCTTAAAGACAGTTTTGCACAGAGGAGGAGAGGGTGAAAGAACTGAGAGTGGGGTATGAGAAAAAAAGAAATTTAATCCCCAAAAGGATTTTCAATCACTTTAATTTAAGGTAGTAAAGGATGGTCAGAGGTTACCTTCCTAGTCTTTGCTTAGGGTTGGTAAGGATGACTGTTCAGGTAGTACTTGTAGTGTTACTAGTGCTAGAGTGTGAATAAAACAAGCCTGGGTTCCTGCTTGTGTAAGGCTTATAGTCTAGTGGAGAAAGCAGACATTCTTCCAATAATCACAACCAAATATAGAATTACAAATGGAATTTAGTGCTTAAATGAAATTAAGAGATGAAATATACAAAGGAGCTCAGTGTAGCTCCTCTGAGGAAGCAATTCTTGCACTAAGATGTGAAAGCAAAACTTTTATCTGTTATCATATAAAAGTGGATAAAGAAAGAGCATCTTCCAGGAAGATGTGATGACCTGTGCAAAGGTCCTGTGGTGGAAAGAAGTGTGTTGTTTGAGAAAGCAAAGCTTGGGTATCTGGAGAACAAAGAGCAAAGATAAAGCAGGGGAGGTAGAGGTAGGCAAGGCAAGACCACACCAGAACTTTCAGGCCACAGCAAGGATTTTGGCTTTGATCTCAGGAGGAATTGGGAAACCAGTTAAACACAGTTAAAGACTTGAGAAACAAGAGAGGTGGGGGGGAGGTAAAGGACAGAGTGAGATTTGCACTTCAAAAAGCTCTCCCAGGCTGTTTAGCAGAGAACAGATGGGG
The DNA here is from genome assembly GCA_004024925.1 of Scalopus aquaticus. NCBI lineage: Eukaryota > Metazoa > Chordata > Mammalia > Eulipotyphla > Talpidae > Scalopus > Scalopus aquaticus. The sequence continues at coordinate 65,766 of PVIJ01001194.1, read as the reverse complement.
AGTATCAATATGTTAAATGGGTCATCTTAGTCCCTTGCTGTTTCCTATCTTACATGGTGAGCTTCCGTCTATAGAATGTGCTGGAGCTTTATGAAGGGAAATGTAGATCTAAATTCTGATCACCCAATATTCAGGCTCAGCTGAAAATAAATTATCAGCCTGAAGCAGAGCCCCCTCCTTTCCTAATTCTGCAGAGACTCAGGAGGCCGTGACCACGCTGACCCCCTGACCTGTTGTGAGTCCAGCATTTTGATGTTTGTGGGGCCCAGCCCCCAGCCTCCCAGAGAGACGTCAGGAGGGAAAGTAGCTGAGAGGATGGATTGGCAGAGCTGCAGGTGGGAGCCGCAGCAGCCAGGGCAGCAAGGAGGCAGGGTTGCCTGGTCCTGGCACTATCCTGGTGACCTCAGCTGACTGCGAGCTCCTCCTTTCCACTTAGATAAGGGCTTCTGAGTAAGGGCTCCTCCATCCTTGGTTACTGCAGCTTGCTCTGCTTTTAAAGAAACTGCTTCTGTCTCCTTTAGGACCAGTGTTCTTCCGTCTCTCATTTCAGCAAATATTAATTGATTATATCCTAAGTATAAGGATATTCCGAGGGTCAAAAAAAACCCATTTTGCCCTTGCCCTTGGACATACAGGGAGTTACTTGGGGAGTGAGTGGGGTAAACATTAACCCACCAAAGGCAGAATGAAGCAAGCCTGAAGTGTAGGGTGACCCTATGGCCCAGTTTGCTGGGATATCACTGATGAAACCTTTGTCGTGGTGTAATTATTAATTGTGTGTGCTCTCCTCATTCTCAGGATTGTTTGGTTGATAAATGATGTGGTCATGCCAACAACTGTAAAGAAATGTGAGCAACACTTTGTAGGAATCAGGAGACATTGCGGGACAAATGCTATTTCAGCTGAGTCCTTGAAGAATGAGCAATCCAATCTGGGACAGTAGACGAGCAGGGTTCTGGAAGCATCTCTGAGTCCAGTCAGTATGGGAGAGGGTGGCTGGGTTGACCTATGACATACACCAGGGTTAGCAAACTTTTCCTGGAAAGTTCCAGACAGTAAATACTTTAGCCTTTGTGTTGCAACTATTCCAGTCTGCCATTGTCCGGAAAGCAGCCATGGTGAACAAATGGGCATGCTGTGTTCCAATAAAGTTTTATTTATAAGCACAGACAATCTCAGCATTTGGCTGTCAGTCACAGTTATCCAGCTCTGACCTAGAGTCCCTGAAGGAGAGATTAGCCTAGAAAGTTACATAGGAGCCATATCATGAAAGTTCTTAGATGCCAACATTTTTTTTTTTAGCAATAAAGTTTCTGAGCCTGTGAATGGATGCTTTAAGGCCCTTACTGTGGAGTTTGGCAGGTACTGGAAAGAAGCAACAGCCTAGCTTTGATGCTGGCACCTCCCTTGGCTCTGTGGAGCCAGGGCTTGGCTGCAGTACTGGCCTCACCCTATAGAACCTTCCCTTTTGTTCTCTACTCTCCATTACCTGTCCTTGGGGGCCTCACACTCTCTGGGTAGACATAGTAACAAGTCGCTACCCTCTCCTTGTCCATGGAGTGAAGGCAGTGGGTGACATTCCTCCCCTACAGGGCAGGCCCGCTGCTCATGGCCATTTAATTCTGACCTGGCCCACCAGCTGCTCAGCACTTCGCTCTCCGGGCTCCCAGTGGCCTCCTGCACCTTCCCAGCTTAATTACTGAGGTGGTAGTAGAGCTGCAGAGCTGGAAGGGGAGCAGTTAGCCATCTGCCTTTACCCCTTCACCCCTGTGTTCCCCTCAAGGCCTCCCAAGTGCAGGGGCCACCTTGGCTATCCCCTGAGAACAACTGTAGATTTTTTCTCATGCTTTGGAAAGCTTATCTCCCAGGAGTCCAAGAGAGAAGGGCATTTCGGTTCTCCAGGTCGTGAGATTCAAAGTCCAGTCCCAGGAGCGAAGTCCTTCCTCCCTTTGTTCCACTATCTGGCTTGGGAGGCCCCCTTTACTCTCCTGGCAGCGCTCTTATGTCTGGGGGTACAGTCCTTTTTCTGCCTTCCCAGCACAAAGCTGCTGAATGTGTACATTTTTACAGAAGATACAGAGCTAGGCCTGCACCTCAGGCACAATATTTAAGGGGGGGGGGGACCCAAAACTTCAATAAACCAGGAGAAATCACATTGTAACAAAGTATTTTTAAATAAAAATTTATGAAAAAAACATGGCAAACAGAACACCAAAAATGTAAAGGACGACAGGATCAGTAGCAAAGATTCTCCTTTTTGCCTTGAATTCCAGGCGAGGCACTGCTACTGGTCCTCTTAGTACCTTCATTGATGAGGCTGTGGGTGGCCCCCTTCAACTTTCTGGCCCTGGCAAGTGTATCACCAGCTCTCCGGGCCAGGCCTTTGTCCCAACCCTGATGCCAGAGGGGCGATGGCTCGACACAGAGCAGGCACAAGTTCACCTTCTGTGTAAAATCACACCTCTTTAAGCCTCTCTCCTACCCCCCCCCCCAGTCGAAGGAATTTCACTTTGTCTCTTCTCTGGCATAGCATGGGCTGTCCCCTTTGACCTGGACCTGTTTCTTCAACACTCTGACCAGTTTTACCCCAAAGTTAGTGGGGGACCTTAAATTCCCAATATGTCACTCCCTTTCATTTGCCCTTTCTCCTTTGTCCGCTGTCTCTGACACTCTATCTCACTATCATCTGTCCACTGCTCCATTTCCACCCCATACCAGAAGGTAAGTCCCATGAATGCTGAGATTTTTATCGTTTTTTGTTAACAATTGTGAGCAGTTCCTGGCACATAGCAGACACTCAATAAACATTTGTTGAATGAATGAATAACAATTGGGTTTCCTTTTCTTTATTCTTTCCCCTCCCAGAGGAGAGGGCCTCTCCTTTAATAGCCAAAAGATGGTTAAATCTTTTTCCTAAGTGAAAGAACATCTGCTCCGGACCTCCCACCCCATGCCAGGCAAAAAAGGCAGCAGAGCTTTGAAATCACAGTTACTATTTAACAAGTCCAACTTAGGCAAGAGCAAAAAAAAAATTTTTGCCATAGCAAACACCATCATTTACTTGGTGTGTTGTGTTATTTTTTTACCCCTGTAAACAGAAATGATGTCCAGGGGAAGATTTTAATTGCTTATAACTGAAATCAATACTTATTCTTTTTGTAGCCTTGACCAGGACACTTAAATCTCAGTTTTAGTTATTCTATCTGCACAGTGGGTATAACGATTCTAGCACAACCAGCCTCACAAAGTTACCGTGAAGCTCAAGCTAAAAGCTCAGTCGTGTAGCTGGACATGCTTTGGGACACAGAAACCCTCTTGCAAATACAGAGGTAGGTAAAGTCTCATGAACACTCAGCCGGGATAGAGCAAGGGGCTTCCTGATGAGACCACAATGGAAGTGACCATCAAACCCAGGCCTTTTCACTTTACGGATGGGGAAACTGAGGCCCAGGCAGTGATGTGCCTGGGGTGAGGACTCCCGGCAGTTTCTGGCTTCTTGGAGTTGCTCAGGTGATCCTTCCTCCAGAATAGACATCCTGGGCACTGCTGTGAGCCCGGGTCAAAATTCCCGTGGCTGGCCAAGAATTCCTGCCTTTCAGATACCCCTGTAAACCCCAAACTTTCACAGGGTGGCAGTTTAAATAAAACCCTTTTACCATCCCTTCCCTTCTGAGATTCGTTTCTCAGTGGCATCTGAGTGAGCATTTTACAGACATTTCATTTCCCGTCCTGGGTTGGTTCCTTGCTGTTCCCCAGGAGCTGGCAATGGCTGAAACCTCCGTGAGGTACAAGGTGTAAACTCTGAGTGAGGACTGGCGCCTTGGGCAGCTGGTTATCGGTGTTGGCAGCATCTCTGTACACAGTGTGAACCTAGCAGGAGGAACAGGGCCCTGAGAAGGGCAGGGAGGGACTGAGAGATTAATTTTTTCAATGTCATGCTTCCTGTGCGTTCCTTAATGACTGAAATTTACATGTGTGGGGAAAATCGCAATTTCCCCTCTAAGGCGTGGAGGGAAACGTCAGAGTCAGACCATTCGGTAAGCCGGTGTGCCACAGAGCCCTGTGCTCATCCAAATGGGACTCATTGGCTTCTTCTTCTTTGCATGGCCACCAGCCTGACGTTTCTGGGACCGTGTGTGTGTGCGTGTGCGTGCTGACGTCACTTCTATCTTTGTGACCACGTGTATGTAGTTCAATGTGTGTTTCTTTAAAAAAAGATATTTCTCATTTCCTGCATAAATTACTCCATGTAAAAGGCCATCCGGAGCGCCGTTTCTAGCATCCTTTTTCAATAAAGCAATATTATCACAGCCTAGTCCCAAAACTAGTCCCGGGAGAGGCTTTTCCTAGATTCTTTGTCAAACGAAATGTCACCAGCTCACCAAATGATGAGAAGAAGAATTCTTCTTGTTTATTTCCCAAGCGAGGCTGAGCGGAGGCAGCTCAACCTCTCTGCATCCTCGCCCTGGCCAGGGAGGTGGGCAGAGGTGCTGAGCAGGCCACCGTCACTCCCTGGACTCTGCTTGGTCACTCCCCCCCTTAGCCACCTTAGTGACTGAACAAATCACTTTTTTAACCTCAGCTCCTCCTTTATAAAGACAGGATGAATAACGCCTACATGATAAGGTTGTTGCAAGATTAAAGAATATATTGGATAATATTGTTCTTTGTAAAGGTAATTAGTGTATTGTGTGTCATACATTCTATGTATTCTCTGCTGAATATATACATTTATTTGCTTCTCTGTTGAACCAATATTTACTGAACACCTATTCTGTGCAAAATACATAACAGGCTCTGCAGAGATACACAGTCAGTCCTTCTTTAACATCACTGGTAGGTTCTTGGAAACTGTGACTTTAAGCAAAATAACATATAGGAAAGCAGGTCCTAGAAAAAGGTGTTTTGTGTTTTTTTAACATCAGCTGGGATTTTTTTTTTCTTTTCATCAACAGTATAACAAGGAGATGTTGTGCTAAATGATTTTATGCCAGAACCTACAATATAGGCTTGAGATTCAGTTAGGATTATGCAATCTAGTGGGGAAGACGGACTGGTAAACAGACAATCACAATTTGGCTGGATAAGTGCTATGAGAATTGTGTATAGGATGCTGTAAGCTGCTAGAACCATCCTGGGGCAGCCATGTGGAGGATGGAACAGGCCACTAGGAGACCATTAAGAGGTTATTGCTGAGCTAAGGTGCAGTAGCAGAGATGAAGAGAAGGAAAATGTAGCTCACTCCACCTGGGGGCTAAAACAATGATTTGCTTATACCAAGATGCACTTACCTCCTCCTGCTTCTGGAGAAGCTTTTGGGACTGGGAAGGCTGTCTCTAGTAGCCTCACCGGGTAAGGGGCCAAGTTCAGAGTCTGGAGGGATGATCATGGAGGAATGGAGGGTTAAAGGAGGGGAACAGAGCCTGGCTAAGGAGCAAGGTAGGCTTGTAAGAGACTTTCAACATCAGACTGTTTCTGATAAAACTAAAGTTTTCTCCAAGAAAGAAAATCCTGCTGGGAAAGTTAAATGACTTCTCTGAAGTCTGGTCTTAGCTGAATATAAAAGGACATTTGCCCTCCATGATGGATTTCCCATCACCAAACAGTAATTTGGGTTTTGTCAAATTCTGCTCAACTCTCTTGAGTGCTCTCTGCATCCTGCTCTTCCATTCATTTTATCATTTTGTAAACATACATTGAGCCTGCTACTAGACCAGAGCTGGGGACACAAAAGTGAAGAGCACAGAGGCCTTGCTTTCTGGAAGCTCAGAACTTAAAGAGATGGAGACTGATAAGAATAGATAATAATGATTCAGGGAGATGCAGCCTGGAGTTCATGGCTAAGAACTCGGATTTTATCTTATAAGAGAAAAATTTCCAGTTACTAGGAGAGCAGAAAAGAAAGAATGACTTACCCTGTATGGGTGGAATGGGGTGGCATTGAGAGAAAACTTTATAGATCTAGAGCTGACTCTTGAAGGATCTTGAGGAGGATTTTGCTAAACAAGATCCAAACAAACTATTATTATATCATTGTCATTAGTGACAACAGTCATCATTAATTAAAGGTTTCATTTATGTCGATGCTAAGTACTTTGCTATCCACTAAGCATATCATGTGTGTGATGTAACACCCTGTGAGTTTGTTATTATTGTTCCCATTTTACAGAAATAGGAGAACCAAGACCTATAGAAGAAAAAACTTTGAAGTCAGAAAAACATATTCAAATCCTAGATTTCCCTCTTCCTAACTGTGTGGTAAGAATACACGGCCTTTTCCATCCCTTGGGAGTCTCTCTTCCACATTCACTATTAATATTAGCGCAGGAAGGACATGGCGTAATCCATGGTTTGGTCAAAAGCTCTCAATTCAGAGACATGTGGAAATATAGAGAATTGTAATGCTTATGACAGTAAGTCATAATATCTAAAGAGACAAACTCTCAATGGAATTGGTTAAGCATTTATCTGAATTAGTATTTCCAGTAATGCTTCCTCCTCTGTGACAAGAATGACACTTTTAATGCTCTACACGGACATAGTTTTAACCTAGGTATATATGGAGAGCATAGAAGACATAGAAGATACAGGCTTCATCCTTAAAAACTTATGATGCCACCAGAGAGATTTGATTTATCACAGAAAACAAGTTCACTAAAAATAAAAAAATGATAAGATTAAGGCTCCATTGTAGGCTGGAGGTGCAAGAGACTGATTCTATTAGCAGTTAAAGTTCAGGGAAAGTAGGATTTAGCTTGTCTTTGGAAGTTGGAAACAGCACCTGGATAGCAGAGAGGAAAGGGGAGCAGAGGACCCAAGCAATGGGACAGAGGGCTCACACACAGCATCTGCTTGTTCTGAGCCAGGGACAGCCTGTGTGGCTGGAGCAAAGGGTCAGGTTTGAAAGGACAAGGGGATTAGGTAGGTTTGTGATGGTTATGAAAGACTACAATGGAGACTAAGAAATCTGGATTCTTTCCTCTTAGGCTCTGGCAAGTTATTATAGATTTTTGAACAGGGAAGAGTATAAGTAAGACTGTAAATTATTTTATCTTCCAAGAAAGTTCTCTCTTCCAGGAAGACCGCAATCTGGTCTTTTTGAGATCAGCCTCATTGCCCCGGTGAATCGCAAGGTTTTCGCTGGGACAGCAGAGCTCAATAGCGGATCGAGAACAGTCAGAGAATGGGGTCACACTGCAGTATCTGCTTTCTAGACAACAGTGATAAAGATCGGTGGTGATGGTGGTGATGGCGATGATGAAAAGTGATGGTGGATATGGTGGTGGAGGTGGTGATGGTGATGACTATGAGGAGGGAGACGGAGCAGAATTCAAAGAGGTCAAGAGTTTTGCCCAACATTGCATAGCAAACTTGTGGCGGGGCTGGAGCTAGTTGCTGTTCTTCTTAGCTTTCTCACCCCAGCAGGAAGTGGGGAAAGCCTAGAGACCATCACAGATATTCGCTGCTAGGAAATGTTTATGCATTTTGATTAGTAAACCATACTCTAGCCATGGCACTTATGCAAGCGAAGGTCCTGGGATGGACTCCCGAGTGAGAGCCATTGGGGACAAAGACTTTGGTGATTTGGGGATAGATACCAGGATGAGATAACTTCCTCAAGGGTGAAAGGAAACAGGCCTTTGGTTTGGGCTTCTGGTTAGAGATTCCAGACGCTCAGTCTTTGCCACTGCCCTACTGATTTGCAAAAATTTTAAGTGCAAGCTGACAGAACAGGCAAAGTTGTTCTCTGGGATCCTGCCCATTCCATCAGAGGGTGCCCTGCTAAGATGAAGTCAAACAGGCAGGGAGGGACCTGATCAGATCTAAGAGCTGGGGGTGTGGCCCACTCTATTTCTCTGGAATGTTGTGGGGTTAGAAGGAACTTCATCTTCAAGGTGAAGCTCCTGCTCTTCTTCACCCCTAAAACCTCTGAGCCATCATAAGGTCACACAGAGCCCATGTCTTCCTTTTCATCCATCCGCCACTGTGTCTGTCTGTCTGCTTCCCTACCTGTCAGGCTGCCTGGGCCCAAGCCCAGCCCCAGAATCAGGGGAGTGGTGTTGCTGGCCGTGCATCAGCCTCTAGAAGAGAAGACTCTGATAGGACAATGGGGTGGTGGTGGGGATATCTCTGCCCATAACGTAAAAAGATGTACCCAGCCCCCAGCTGCAGGACAAAGGAGGGGTGAGTGTGGAGGGGCAGCGTGGCTCACGGAGGCTGGGGTGGGAAGGGTGGCTGCACCCATTGACAATCTCCTCCCTGCCAACCCAGACACTCTCCTTCTCCATGGAGCTTCCTGTCACATGAGCTGCCCTCCTTATGCGCCGAGGAATAGCTGGCAGTGTCAGAAAGGAGATTACAGGCGATCTCTCTGCCTCGAAGCTTTCTCCAGGCTGTTGGGAACTAGCTAGTTGTCCATTCTAGAAAGGCACAGATTGTATATACGGCGGCCCTGAAGCAGTGCCCTGCATAGGGCCCACTGGTGTCACCTTGGGGCCTCCTGGTTCTCTCGACACGTACCCCACTGGTCCCCGAATGAGGAGCAGAGTTGGCTTCTCTTCCCTAACACTGGTGATTCCTCTCTGAGGGGCTCTAGTGCCTTTGTGCGCTGAGGCGTGGGGCTGGGGCTGGGGCTTGGGGCAGCATTGCCGCTAGAGCAGAAAGGCCAAAAAAAGCAGCCGCAACAGGACATCAGGAGGGAGCTGGCCCCTCCGTGCAGAAAGGACACAACTAGAAGCAGAGGCTCAAGGACGCACCAGTAGTCAGGGTTTCCTGCCGCCTCAGCCCTGACGGGGACCTGCCTCCCACCCTGACGCTGTGGGCTTTGGCAGAGGAGCGGGCGTGAGGGCAGTAGGCAGGGGTGGCAGCAGGCACACTGCAGAATTATTTCCTTATCCTCTAGACTGTGATCACCTCCCAGACAAGGAGTGTGCGTGGTTCATCTTTGCGGCCCAGGCCCACCACATGATAAGTTCTTAATATGTGGAGGCTAAATTGAAGCAATTTGCACCTGCCCAGAAGAAGGGAGGAGGGAGTAGTAAAAAGCTGCCTGAGAACAGAACTATCATTGGCCAAGTAGGCCTCAGACACCCGGGAAATGAGGTTGAGGAGGCTGACATCAGCAGCGCCCCGGGAACGGCCCACCCACGACTCCGACCCAGGGCTTAGCTCGGCTGCTGTGGGCGTGCTCTTTGGCTTGATGAGGAGTACAAGGAAAAGAAGTAGGGAGGCTGGAAGAGCAAAATGTGTGGGGTCAGAAGACATGCCACTTGTTGGCTGTTTTCTAGCCCAATGCTTGACTTTCCTCAGCCTTGTTATTCACATCTATAAAATGGGAATAACCATCTGGCGAGAAAAAATACATCTCTCATATCTGGCAGATAGAGATGTGAGTTGGTGTGAGCTCCCTGCGTGCAACTTGTAAATTTTATTTAACATCAGCATACTGGAGGCTAACTAGACTTAATATGGTGATCATTTCACAATGTATACCTAGGGGGTATAGCTCAGTGGTAGAGCATTTGACTGCATGATGTATACGTGTTAAACCATCCATATATACCTGAATCTAGCATACTGTTATATGTCAATGACGCCTCCACTAAAAAATCAGGATTGAAGTCCTATGAGTAATATAAGCGCAACATATTTTTAGAAATGAAAACACAAGGTTCACAAATAAGTAGGTCCAAAATAATTTTTCTTAAAACCTTTGGATTGAGCCACCCACATCTAGAAATTCATCCTAAGATAATGATCAAGTCTGGAGCAAAATTCAGCTATGAAAATCGGCATTACTCATTTATAACAGCAAAAATTTGAGTGAGTAATTCTAGCACACCTATAAATGGGATATCATAGAGTCACCAGGATTACAACATGTATTTCCCTTATCATATGCTAAGGTATTTATTATATGATACTAAATATAAAAGGCTGGTGACAGAACAGTATGTATGGTATGATCCTGCTTTTTAAAAAAGAACAATTCTATTCTACCTGTTAACTGGTCATCTTTGTAATGTAGGATTACAACTAACTTAAAGGTTCTCCTTCTTATCTTTTCATACAATAAGCATATGCTATTTTGTAAAGGTAATAAAAGTGAGTTATATTAAAATATCAGCCTCTAAAGCTTGTTTCAAGAGTTAAAGGAGGTATTACCTATGAAAGTAGCTTGTAAGCTGAAAACTTACACAGGCATGGCGGGATTCAGAAAGAGACAACAAACACAGAAGGTAACCATGGCATGAAGCAGCACTGAGCTTGGCGACAGCTTTCAGAGAATGACAAACAGCAGAGGTAAAATGACTTCTGGCTATACAGGAAAAAGCCGGGAATGTTTGAGTTGCGCAATGAAGAGTGGCCAGGGTCTTCTCAGATGGGAAACGGAGCAGTGGGACATCGAGAGCAGTGGGAGAGTGAGGGACCGCTCTGGAGAATGGCAGAGGTGGTGTTGGCACGGAGGAAGGGAGTCTCAGGGTGAAGGCAAGTCTCGAAAGGCAGTTAGGGGCCGAATGGAACTTGGTGTGATGCCATCAGGGACCATGCCTGGGTGCTTCCGTGAGTAAGGAGTCGAGTAGGAGGTGGTACAGCTATAAGGCCTGCCAGGGCAGCTGGGTAACCATTGGTGGGTTGACAGTGCCTGGTAGGCATGAGGCCCGGGAGGTGGGGTGAAGTCATCTGCCGGGGACATTCAGCCTACAGGCAGCAGCTGGGGCTAATGGTACAGGAGAGGGGCTTGGTTAGGGCTGAGGGGCCTCTTCAGACTGGCCCTGGGAAAGGAGCGGAGACCATTTCTGCCGGATTGGAAAGGGATGGGAAGTGTGGGAGGTGCAGTGATGGGGTGTGCAGTGAGGTGGGGCTCCAGCAGGGGAGGAATTGAACTAGCTCCTAGGTCTCCTGCTTGGGGGACCAGAGAATTGGGAGGCACTGGCAGAGTCCACAGACAAGGCCACAGGGTAGAGCAGGCAGGAGCGGGATGGTGATGGTGCTCAGGACGCCCCACTCTCTCAGGGGGGCCTGATGTCTTGGCCCCCCACTCTTGGTGGCTGCCCCCAGGCTGCCAATGGCCAGGGGGTCTGATGCCTCCAGCTGCTGCTTTGAATATGCCTCAGTATCCCTCAGCTCCTCCCAGGAAGACTGGGTGTGGCAAGCAGGGTTTATTTTAAACCTGAGAGCTTTTAACGGAAGTTCATGAACCATCCTGCCTATACTTGGAGTCGCTCAGTTCTTTGTCTCCTGCAGCCACAGGATCCCGGATGTTGTATCTCTGCCACCCTCACCTCCCACAAGGGCACTCTCTCTCTCATGAACACACACACACACACACACACACACACACACACACACACACACACGAAAAGAAAAAAGAAGGGGGAAAGTCTTGTTCAGGCAAATATCTACAAATATCTGCAGCTCCCAGCTGACCACTTTAGCTCCTCCTGTTGTCATGTCACTAGTTAATTACATTCTTTACTGAGGTGCAAATGTGTTTTTACAGGGAGACTAAGATGGTGTTAGCTAGGAAGGAACTGTGAATGTTAAAGATGACTTTACCTCTGGTAGGGTTGGGGTTCTTAGCTGAGGGTGCTGGCCCTGCTGCTCAGAACTTATAGCGCCTGTCACCCCTCCTTCCCCCGTGATCCCAAGCAGAGACTCCAAATTAGCATCTCAATCCACAGGGAGAAATGGCTGTGTTTAGGAAGTGTCAGGCCAGGCCCTCTCCCAGCACTGACCACCCAGCTCAATTTCTGGCCACGTTGGTCCATTTGAGATATTGAGAAACAAAATGAATTCACTTAAATCTAAAAATAGAAAGCAGGGCAGCCAAGACCACCTTTAGGCCCCCTCCACCCTTCATTGCTAATTTCTGCTTTGGGTCCATGCCATCCTGACTTCCTCCTTGCTACCTGCAGGACTCGCCCCTCCACCCATCTGGGTCACTCCAGGCCCCCAGCCACTGGGAAAGGGTCTGAAACTCATCTGCATACCTGAAAGTTTGCAGCTGCTGCCCTTCCGCTAAGTCCCCTGCAGGTTAAAACAAGAAGCCAACAGTGGCCTTCCTGAGGCCCAATGTCACTCAGAGACCCGCCCGCACTTGGGGAGAGAGAGGGAAGTCACCAGACAGGTGACAACAGGACACATCCAGCTATGACAAGGCTTTGGGCTCTCCGATGGCAAGATAGCCCCGAGCTGCCACTGGGGGAGAGAGACTGGAACGGTAATAAGGTAGCAAGTTCTGTAGAGCTTTTATTTCCCTACAGCCAGCCCTGGAGGAGGGGGCGGCACACAGCACAGGGCGACTCCGGGGTCTCTGATCACCCACCCCTTTAGCCTCCCCTTCTGAGAGCTGCTCTGCCTTTTTCACAGGTGCTTTGGCTCCAGCAGACAGGAAGAATTTCTGGCCCAGCTTGAAGTGAGAAGAGGGAGGGAGTCCCCTGAGGACTGTCCCAGAGGCTGCTGGGATCACCCGAACAGTAAGAAACGCTTCTCCTTTAACACAGAGCTAAACCCCCCGGTAGATGGTCTTTTCTTGGGAAGGCCTGGAGAACCAGCCCATCACACCAGCTGACACTTAGCATACTCCTGGCTAAGTAGTATTTTTTTCATGGCTTTCCTCCTCCTCCTGGAGCACAGAGTGAAGCTATGCCTCTCCCCGTAGATCCATCTCCCTCCTCTAAGCAGCCTGTGAGCACTAAGGTGTAGTTGACGCAGGTGGAAGCCGTTGCTTACAACCGCGGTGCTGATGACATTTGTTCAACCCTCGGGAGCAAGCCCATCACCAGGAATCACCAGGGGCTGGGAAGGAAGTGCGGTTCCTGGACCTCACACCAGCCAATCTGAGTCCTGGAGTGGGGGGTAAGACCAGGAATCTGCACCATAACTGTCTTTGATAAACACAGAGGTAACAGCATCCCAGGTGTTAACTGGCAAACTCTGAGAAATAATTCTTCAGAATGTAGAAAGCATTTTGAATAGAGAAACTCATTTAATCTTCTTATCAGATGGTTGTTTTTTTTAATCCCCTCAAGTAACTTCAAGATCTTGCAGGCAAAAATATCAGTATAGGCTGGGATTTAGAAATCCAGTTATCCTAAACACCCCTTTTTTCGCTCCTGTATACCAGATAAGGGCTGAATCTGTTCATGGTGAGATTGGGCCCCAATTCCAAAGGACCCTGCCCAGGATTTTTTAAGTTTCCCTGGCATCTGAGGGCCGCCAGAGCCTTAGAGTCCATCACCCTTCATCCTGGGGATCGCCGCCATTGCCAAACTGCTCACCAAAGCTGGCTCCTCTGGAGAGAGAGGGCGTGAGCCAGAAAGATGAATGTTTCTGGCCTGGCTCCCCAGCAGATAGCCAAGATGTCCAAGAGGCCCACAAATCTAGGGTAGCAGACCTGGGCGATGGTGCTTGTCCAGATGCCTCGGCCCTCTGGCCATTTGGAGGACTCTGTGCTGAGGCATATTGAGGAGTGGAGCGTGCTGGGCACCTACAGGTGACAGCGGGAGGCCAGGGCCTTCGCGGGAGTCCAGCCTTTCTCCCACGCCCACCTGGGGGACAGGCTGTCCAGTTCTTCAATAACCTTCCCAGCTGGTGTCACAGTTGATGTTGAAGGGAGTTCGCTGTAGACCATGGCTGGGGGGAGGACTCGAAGAAGGTGTGCGGCTGGCAAAAAAGAGAGGAGAGAAGGACAAGGGTTAGAGACTCCCGGGGCACGGTCTTCTTAGTCCAGTCCAGTGACTTGCTCCGGAACTGGCGATTGAACCTGTTGAATTCCCCAGTACTGTCCAATTTCTCTCCAGGCTGAGGCTGCAGATGCTGGGGCCCAAAAAGGCCAGACCATGCCTGGAATAATGGGGTACCCCTGCCCTGCCTTCACAGTAGAATGTGGGGAAGAAGGGAAATGAGCGATAGCTTGCTGACGCCTGCCTGGGTGGTGTCTCTCCATGGAATGACAGGCTGCCATAGATGAGAGAGGTCATCTCAGATATCACCCTGATGTCCCCCTATAGCTCACTCGCCCACCAACACACACACATATACACATTCGCACACCCACCGGCTCCTGCCTTGCCAAGTGTGTGCCAGTCTTCTCTGTTCTGGGGACTGGGTGCAGTTGACACTGTTGCTTGGATGGGTGCAATCGGCAAGGACAATTTTTTGCAGCTAATGCTGAAGTGTGGCAATCAGAGAAGCTGCCAGCTGTCTCACTTAAATTCTTAGCTCTCTCGCTCTCTTTTTTTAAAATCGTTTTGCTTACATAATCCACCCCCTTTTTATTTTCTAATTCTCTCCTTGCAAAGCTGGCACCAGAGGGGAAGGGCTGGGGTGGAGGGGTAGCAATTACACATCAGTTTGGGGAGCATTTACATTTTGCAATTACAATTTAAAAATAAGCCTCGTTAATGATCTCCACGTGTCAACGACAAACCCTAACTGACATACATACTCTCCTGGGCCTGCTGCCTCCCCCTGTAGTCAGAAGCTCGGTGGAGGCAGAGGTATATACCCAGGGACTCATGTGGGGAGGTCAGGGCATTGTCCAAGTGCCAGCAGGAGCAATCAGGGTGCCCATGAGGTTGGGGGAGACCTGTATGGAGCCGAGCACCTAGAAACCAAGAATCCAGGGCTCTAGCTTCTCTCCCCCTCCCTGCACTCACAAGCCAACCCAAGCCCTGGCCCGATAGAGCTCTGTGTCCTCAGGGGCAAGGTCAGGGCTCAGGGGTGTGAGGTTGGGAGCCTCCATTGCAAAAGGCCTCTGAGATGGGAATTTTCAGAGTCCTGATGGGCAAAGGTAAATTCTAGCTCCCCGAAGCCAGCCAAGGCTCAATAGCCTTGGACTGGGTTAAGGGCAGATTCCGTATGGAGGAGGTGTGGCACTTTTCTTCTTTGAGTTAGTTCACACTTCTTTGTTGAAGAAGTCTTCTGACTCCCCGGAGCAGGGATTTGGGGACCAGGTCAACCCAGGCTCCTTTTCTGGCTCTGCCATGTTCTGACTTTGGGATTTGGGGCAAGTTAAGGCATTTAAGTTTTCTAACCCTCACTGTCTTCATGTAATTGGGATACTCATCTTTCCCTTGGAGGGCTTCTGTGAGGGTGAAATGAGATCACGTACTAGAAAGCCCCTCACACAGCACAGGCATATGGTCCACCTCAGCTCTCTCCAACCCCCTCCCTGCAGGCTCCTACCTCCCCATATGAAAACAGACAGGGTCACCAAGGAGGAAGGATCTATTCTGATTTTTCCAGGTGTCCCTTCAAAGTCAAGCCATCTTCATCCTCACCTGCTCCTGCAGTCGGTCGCCACCCCTCACCCGCCTCCCCCCATCTCACCACAGGATTTCCTGTGGCGTCTGACATCAGGCCTCCCTTCCTGCCTGCACCTTCTCAATGGGCTCTCTTGCCAATTCTGGCTTTTAATCATCCTGTTCTCTTCTCTGGAAACTAATTCAATGGTGTGACCTTTTCTCTGGCCTCACGCATGTTCTGTTCTGTGACTTGGGGAGGTGGACCAGGAGCTCTCTGAGGTGACTTTCAGCCCCCACATTTGAGTTCTGCGCCTCTCTCCCCACCTGCTTCCCCACCGAGCATTTGTGTGCCCAGCTTTTGGCTCCTGGGCACCTCTGTCCAGGTCCATTTTGGATGGTCACTCACGACCGAGAACTGCATGTGCTACTTGAAAGACACATAAAATTGCTCTTACCTTCTGCAAAAATGGAGAAATGCATCTTACAAAAATCTGAGTGAGGGAAGGTTTCCAAAAGCAGTGGCTTGCAGGGCAGAGAACAGAAAGGGACAGCAGACGGGCATTCCTTAGAGACGGATAACACGTCTTACCAGTTGTGTGTTTAGTTGAACACAGTTAAATATTCTGTTTTAATATTTAATTATAGATAGCTTTCCAGGTCAGAATAAATTGATCTGCTCCATATTTTTAATTGCTGTGTAGTATTCTTTTATAGATATGTCTCATTATTTATTTTAGTCATTTTTTAAATGAGAGGTAAATGTGCATGTGAGGGAAAAGCAAGTTGTGTAAAGATATAAAATTAAATTAAACATCTCCCTTTCTTTCCCCCACCTCTAGCCACAAGGCTCATATCCAAAGTCAACCACAAGGAGTAGTTTCTGATTTTGGTGATTTGGTGGGCAATGTTTCTTATGTTAAATAATACACCTAAGTCCTACTTTCTTAATTTATGTGTTTTTTTATAGAACTATATTTGATGTTACCTGTTTTTAGCAAATATGATATTGTGTGTATATATTACATAGTATATATCTACACACACATAGTATATATACTATGTATATTATTTAGTATAATGGTATATTTGATGTTTTTACATTAAGATTTAATGGATTATAGTCTGTTGTATACTATAGTTACCTCTGCTTTCTCACTACAGATTGATTATAAGGTGGAAATATTAATATTCAATAGTGTTATTTGATCACAGAAAGGACTTGGAATCCTCTGTCCCCACCACATGGCTGCTGTCTAGCTCCTTCGAGACCTCAGGTTAAGGGCCTGTCCTCGCCCCCTCCAGCCTCCTCTTTTGCATCACGCTGAGCTGTATCCTGCATGTTTGTTGTGCTCTTCCTCTGATGTCTGTGTTCTAGCTACTTTTATATTGATGGAAGGCAAATGAACTCCAACTTCTTACACATCCAACATCTACTTCATTTTTATCTTCAAATATGAGTGAAAATCCAATTGTGCTCAGAATCCCACATTCAGAACCTTTTTATCTTGAATGCCATCTCTCATTTCCAACCCTGCAATGAGAATCTATGGAAACTTTTAATTTCTTTTCTTCTTTACATAGGAATTAGTGTAGTAATGTTTTTATGATGAAGAACTATAATTTATTTATGCCCCCTACCATCCCCTGTATTCCCTTCTCCCTTTCCCTACTCCCCCCACCCCCACATCCGTTTATTGATGTCCACTGGTTTTAGAAAATGTTTTATGTTATTAAATTGTCTGCTATATAAATGTCTAGTATTTATTTTGATCATTTTGTCAAATTCCCTCCACTTTGTTGAAAATGGCTGCAGCTTCTTCCTTTCTTGTGGCTGTATAATACTCCATGGTATGGATATGCCACATCTTCTTGATCCAGTCATCCATTAATGGACATTTAGGCTGCTTCCATGTCCTAGTGATTGTAAGCAATGCCGCTGTGAATGTTGTGGAACATGGGATTTGTGTTGCTGGCTTCAAACTCTTTGGCCGTATGCCCAAGAGTGGGATTGCTGGGTCATAGGGTATTTCCAGTTTCATTTATTTATTTTTTTATACAAGCTGGGGTACAGGCCAGAGCTATGGGGTGGCGAGAGGCTTCACCAGAGACAGAGTGGGGAGCAGAACAGGCAGATCAGAAATACACTGCTGAGGGGAGCAGCGGGCGAGGCAGGAGAGGTCTGCAGCACCATGTGGGATTCTCCCCGGCCGGGCATCGAACTCGCGTCGCCACTGCCGACAGCTCCACAGCGCAGCACTCAACCGCTGCGCCACCAGGGAGGCCCTCCAGTTTTATTTTTTAAGGTAAATCCAGATGACTTTCCATAATGGCTGCACCAGTTAACATTCCCACTCACAGTGTCATGGGGTTCCTTTTCCTCTGCATCCCCTCCAACACTTGTTATTGGGGGTCTTTTTGATATGTGCCATCCTCACAGGTGTGACGTGGTATCTCATTGTGGTTTCTTATTTGAAGTGACAGTGAACATTTTTTTCATGTCTGTTAGCCTTCTGGATATCTTTGGTGAATTATCTATTCATATCTGCTGGCCATTTATTAATTGGGGTTATTTTATTGAATTGCATGAGTTTTTTTTTATATCTTAGATATCATTCCTTATCAATTACATATCTTGTGAATATTTTCTCCCATTCAATGAGATGATTTTTTTTTTTTTTAGTTTTCTTTTTTAAGTCTGAAATCTTACCACTACGTGTTGAGGCTCAAAGGTCTCTTTGTTTGTTCCTTTCTCATTTTCATTACTTTATTCAGCTGTGGGGTCCCTTTAAATCTGAAGCCACCTGTCTTCCTTCAGCTCAGGGAAATTTACATTTCATTATTTCTTTATTCCCCTCAGTTGTCTCTGTCTTCTGCTTTTGGATTTCCCACTACCCAGCACAGTTCTGGCACAGAATAGGCCCTCAGATTATTGAATCTGTTACTTGGGACCTGGTTCTGGTTAGGTCCCTTTCTCCAGCTAGCTGCAGGGACTTGGACAGGTTTGTCCCTTTGTTCAGGGGAGAAGTCAGTACCTGGGACCGCTCAGGACTTCTCCAGCTCTACGAGTCCTCCCACAATCTGTGTTGGAGCTTGAGTCCCCCCACTGGTCCTGGGGTTGGGGGGGAGCTAGGGAGAAGGAAGGGAAGTCATAGTCTCCATGTAGGGTGGTCACATTGGCCAGGGACCCCCATGGACAGGGCCCCAAACCCTCCATCTCTGCAGCCTCCCCTGCCTGTCCCCCTCGGGGACCACTCTCCTTGACTTTCTCAGTCATTTTGAAACAGACTTTCTTCCCTCTTCATCTCCCTCTGCCCACCTCTCCTTCTCTCCATTTCTCAGCCCATAGCACACACCATTCCTGTTAGAAAAATAAACCCTGATCATAGCAAGGGCCTCATTAAGTAAGATTCTTTCTTCACTTTTACGAATTCCAAGACAAAATTACAGCTGACTTCTCTTTCCAATGTGCAGAGAAGATGCCTGGACCCAAGACAGGCCCTAAAAAGAGAAGAAAGTTCTAGAGACCAGCCCATAGTGGGGTTCTGCCCCAGCCTTCAGCCACCTAGTGCATCTTGTGTGAGAAGCATCTTGTATGAGAATTCCCGTTTAATTCTCCTCCCCACCCCAGAAACCAGCTATGGGAGCAGACACCTCACACTTCTCTCCCCTACCTGCCCCAATTGATCAACCTGCCCTGAACAGATCTTCTAGATCTGGGAATGAGGGTGCTTCCCTCCTGCTCCCCGAACAGTCCAGACAAAGGAAGGTCCTGCTAGCAAGTGCTCAGATCCCAGAAGGTCATTCTCTGTTCTAGTTGGAGCACCCTAATCGGTCCCCGAGGGCTGGAGTGCGCTATGTAAAATTGCCTTCTCTCCTCTTCTTGTACCCTCTGGCCCTTGCCCAGCCATGAGACATGTGGCCTTTCTTCCTGGAGAAAGAGGAGGGGAAAGTAGAGGCACAACTTGAACTTGAAGCTCACAACAATTCTGTTCTTAAGGCAGGTAGGAGTCTTTCTTTCCACTGAGACCACGGTGACAGGAAATGAGTTGTCATCGCAAAAAGCAGAATTAAGGTTTGATGTAAGTTATAATTTTCAGACAAGTTGCTGGTATTCAGAGGTTCTGCTGCCAATATGAAATACTTCTCCTTGGTGCCTGAGTGCAGCAGGCCAGCAATGACTAAAGGTTTCCCTGGTAAAAGCCAGAAAACTATAGACCCCTTTCCAAGACTGGAGGTAGAAGGGGAGGGGGCTTGGCAGGAGCCAACTGGGAGTCAGCACACAGCTCTGTCCCCCACACTTCTGTTTAACTGCTGCCTGCTTCAAGGCTGAGGGTAGAACTGCCATCTACCTGCAGAGCTGGCCTCCCGGGCCACCATTCTGAATGGCATCTCTGTGAGTGGAGAGGGGGAGGAGAAGGCTCTGGAAGGCAACTGAGCAGGAAGGGGGCAAGCTAGGAGTCTGGGAGATGTGACAAGAGATGGGATGCCCCCTAAGGATGGGGTACCCCAACTTGAAAAAAACCAATGCTGCATTTGGATGCCCTTTCCAAAGATGGAGCCAGGGGCCTAAACCTGTGAGTCTAGGCTTCTTTCCCTCCAAGAAGGGACTCCTCTGCAGCTGTGGGTGGTCCCTGGAAAACCACAGGTAGGAGGGGAAAGGCCAAGCAAAGATAGTCACAGAGAATTGGGGGCCGTCTCCCTCCAAGCTAAAGGAAGGAGACACTGACACAATTCCAGCCAGCTTGAGTCAGAGCCCTGGCCCTAAGGCCGAATGCAGAGTTGGGTTCCCATATAGCCCTGGAGCCCCACTCTCAAACGCCCATCTATTTCCAATCACACATGGCCTTTCAGGAACCACCTTCCACCATGCATAGCCGTCTTTCATATTCGTCTTCAAATTTTGTTCTGTCCCTTCATTACTGAACCCCCAGTCAGTGAGTCTGAGACTGAGGCTCCAGATCCGCCTCCTCAGAAGCTTGGTGTTCTGTCTTGGTCCTGGCTCGATTCTGTTCATGAGGCCCACTTCTCTCTTATGGCTGGTATTAGCATCTTCCACTCATGGTTATGAAACATGGGCGCAAAATGCAATAGAAACATATACACAATGGAATACTATTCAGCATGGAAAGAAGATAAACACATGCAATTTGCAGCGACATGGATGGAATTAGAGGGGATCATACTCAGTGAAATAAGCCAGAAAGAAAGAGAAAAATATCGAATGGTTTCACTTATAACAGGACTATAGGGAGGCCGGGTGGGAGAGAGACAATCAGTTGGGGGGCAGGGAGGGAGGGAGGCGGAGGGAGGGAAGGAAAAGGGCACAAAATGGAATAGAAAAGAACACAAGGGACCATGGAGATGGATCACGGGTGAATTGGTGGTGGGCTACCCAAGGGGAATGCAAAATGTAAAAGACATAAATAACAATAAAAATATATATTATATAAAAAAATGCAATAGAATATTTAAATAGATTTGTACACACTGCTGAGAGAAATGAACTGTTGCTGTTTAAAAGCCCCACTGTCCAGAGGCACAAGGGGAGTCCATGAACTGAGTTACACAAGTCTGCCTGTGGTGAAAGGAAGACAGGCGGTATTGAGAGCATTTTTGGAAATTTGGGGCATGTGAAAGCCCATGGTGGAGGCCTATCTCATGGCTCCACTCGAAGCTGGTGACTCCTCTTCACAGTCTGGCTTTTCCTGGACTTGGCCAATTATGCAGGGTGTCCTTCCTCCTCTGGTGTTTCCTGAGAGGTCTCCACCCTGAGACTCTAGGCTAAATGTCCAGACTCTGAAATCAGTCCATGTCCCACATTTGGAAACTTTATCGATTTCTCTAAGCCTCAGTTTTTGCAGCCATGAACGGGGACAGCCATCATGCCTACACTATAAGGTTGCTGAACAAAATAAACAAGGTTATCTGTATAAGAAGCTTAGCCTAACACCCAATACAATCCTTGGTAAAGGCTCAGTAAATGATAGCTGTTATTAATTCTCGCCCCTAACAAAATGTGCTCCAAGGCAACACACTTGTTCTCACTAAGGTGTGAATGACTGACTGCTGGGACTTAAGAATGGCCCTTCCCAGGTTTGTTCATTTTAATTTTAATAATAAACCAGGTAAATTAAATTGTAACTGTGTTTATATTCAGGCTCCATTGGAGAAAGACTTTGTGAAATTGTATTGCACAGGTCTTTATTACCCCTAGAAGGAAAATGTAAGGCCGAGTCATGACCTGCTGGGAGTATAGGATTCAATGGGTAAATAGGTACTGTGGCTGGAAGTAGATTTTCTGCAACACACAGACATATATGGTCATCACTCACGCTTCCAGGCCCTCCATCTGCCTGCTAACAAGGCTCTGAATGAGAGGATGGGACTGGAGTCAGTGGAAAGCGAAGGAAGCTTTCATGGAAGAGTAGGGTTTTGAACAAAGTTTTGATGACCTTAAAGGCAGGTGGTGTCACGTAAAAGGCCTTGCCAGCAGATAAGAAAGACATGGAGGGAGCGGTTTTTCACAAGGTGACAGAGGGTGTGTCTGCCCAGCTGGAGACTGACCAGGAGTGGACTCACTTCCCGGCATCCCTTCCTCTCCCTGGGCAGCCACCATCCTCCCTTCCCTGGGGAACACAGGAGCGAGGACTGGGACCACAGGTGAGGCAGCCACAGGGCGTCCTCTCCGCACTCCAGCTGACCTCGATGCCGATGCCGTGAACTCGACCTGGCCTCCCCTCCTGTCTCTCTCGAGAGCTCTTGCAAGTTTTGTTTACCCCACAAGGCCCTGGGGTGGGGGGGAAGGACGTGCCTTGGCTGGGTAGGGAAGCATCAGGGATGCATGATTTTTCCATAATAAACTGAGCTGGGAGCCTCTTGTTTCACAACTCTGACTCTAGACATTTTTTTTTCTGGAGGCAATTAAAAAAAATGGAACCAGGTGTCATGAGCTAGAAGCCGAGGTCTAGTCCTTCTCAGAGAGGAAAGGGGCGTGGCTGGCTCTGTGAGGGTCCCCTGGTTCCAGGAGACTCTGAGAGCACAGAAGGATAGAAGTCAGGGTCCCTCACCTCTGCGGACTCCCCCCCACTTCTCCTTGCCCCTCACTTTTCCTGCTCTCCTTCCTTCTCCCTGTCCCCAGGGAGCGCCCTCCTCCCTGCCTGCCTCAGAGAAGAGATTTATGAAAGAGAGGGAGGCTAGGCGGGGAGGGCAGCAGGGAGGTGGCTGCCGGGCTCCTCACAGAACTCAAGCACTCCCTGCATCTGGGATCCCCAGTGTGGAGCTGTTTGTCTGTCTCTGTTGAGTTGTGAGCCTCAGGGGCCCGGCCCGTGTTGTTTTCTCAGCTCGGTTCCTGAGCAGCGGCTGCTGTCAGCTCTCGACAAATAATAACAACCCTGGGAATCGGGTTTGTCGAGGGGGATTTCAGTCCCTGGGTTCATTTTTAGATTTGTTTCTGTGTGTGTGTGCAGACAAGAGAGCACGTGACCGTGCCCTGGGGGAGCAGGTCCGGGCTCCCAGGAGCCCAGACAATCCACCCGACCGGCACCCATGGGCTCTCCTCAGTGCCTGATCACTAGGGCTGCCGCAGGTTGAAAAGAAAAGAAAAATACTGCAGTGAAGGTCATCAAGCTCTCTCCTTTCTCTCTTCCTCCCTACCCCTCCTGTTCATGCTGTTTGGGTGACAGGTGAAAAAGGAGTAGGCGGAATCCCACCTCTTGGCCAATAAGTCGCCTGAGTGATGGGCAGAACCCAGCCAAGAGACGCAGGGAGAGGGGTTGGTGGGACCCTCTTGTGGATGCCACCCCCAGACCCCCAGTGGTGCCCTCCCACCTCCATTCCAGGGAAGATGACCCCAAGAGGGGAAATGGTCTAGGTCCAGCTGGCAAAAGCAGGACCCAGTTGTGGCTGAGAGTGGAATTTAGATCAGGCTGATGGCTCCCCTCTGGGGCAGAACAACACCCACTTTTTGGTGGACTAGAGGTGATGGTTGGAGGTCCGTGGCTCCATCCCCTCCTCCAACCACTCTGTGAGAAGACGAGTTGTGCTTTCCCTTAGAATTAGCAGGCCCTCCCCCTTTCCGTTTTTTGTTTTATTTTGTTTAAAGGAACCAAAGGGGGAAAAAATTGCCAAGTTGTAAAGTGCTTAAAGAGGAGATGAGAATCTTCATCAAAATGCTAAAAGCTGGAGGGGGAGAGTAATGTGAAAACTCTTGCCTGCTATTTATGGGATTGATTCTCAGATCAAGAAGAAGCAAGCAGTTGGATGAAAGGAATTATTGTTAAGCTCCTCGGTAGGAAGATCTAATGGACAATTGCCGCTATCAGGGGGAATTAAATTGCTGTTTCAGTTTGTAAAATATATCAGAGGCTTTTTGAAGCCAGAAAAGGTGTGACAGCCCAGGCAGGGAGGGAAGCCGGGCCCAGCACTCTCTGTCCTGGTGCAGAGCCTCAGGGGCTAGTCTGGGAGAGGTTGGGCAGAGCTTAAGTTGCTCTCCTAACTGTGACCCTTGTCCAGTTTTTGAAGCCAAATTGAAAAATGGCCAAACTGGGGGAGTAAGGAAGGAAAGCGGTAGCCCTGGAACTCTAGACCCTGATGTTATTTGAACCTGCATAAATCAGAAACTCTAGCGGGAGGCCACAGGCCAGAGGATGGGGAGGGTGATGGGTAGGGGAAGGCAGCAACCCACTCACACCCAGGGCTTGGCCAAGCGAGCACTGAGCCTCTCCCGACTTAGCTGTGGGCACCAAGGAGTCCAGGCTGGATGGTAACCACCCTCCTCCCAGAACGGGGACTCTGGAAAAGCTGGGGGCTGGGGTCAGTGAGTGCAGCACTGGCTGCTGGCCCAGCCACACAGGGGGCACCGTGTTGGTCAAAAGCAAACAGTAAAGAGACCAGGGTTAGGGAAAGGCGAGGAGGTGAGGCCTCATGGCAGGTGAGGCTGGAGGGGAAGAGGAGTGGGGAGACAGGTTGCCACCCCTCTCCCGGAGCTCTAGTCCAAGCTCTGCTGCTTTCTGCTCCTCTCCATTCTGTCCCCTGGAGGCCAGCATCATAATAAAAGGGCTTGACCCGAGTGCCACCTCCCAGGCAGCCGGCTTCCCATTCCAAGAAAGGTAGCAAATGACAATTAGTGCAGAGAGCTGTGGGTGGCCCCAGAGACTGGGGGCCCAGCTGTGCTTCTCACTGAAGTTACTAGAGCATTCCTTGCCACTGAGAGTGACGACCAGAGGGACACCAGGGAAGTGGCCCTCTTGGCTGGACACTCTGCCAGGACTTGGGCTCTGTGCCTGGTGCAGTGTCACCAACACCCGGGGACACGGGAGCCGTGGCTGTGTTTGACCCCTGAGGCACCTACCTGCCTTCAGGACGCGGAGCGCGTGACCCCGCCCGCAAGCCCTGCACAGCTGCTCCCCGCTGTCCTTCCTGCAGTCGCAGACACAGCCACCCTCTGAGCCTGGCTTACCAGACCACAGCACTTCTATCTGCCCCCAGCACCCTGAGGTCAGGAAAAGGGGGTGGGGAGGAACATTGCAAGGCCACGACATTCTGTCCAACCTGAACCCTTAGGCCCCTGCCTGGGCTTCCACCCAGCACACAGGAGACCTGGGTGAAAAGGAATAGTCCAGGTTTGACGTGGGGTGAGAAGGGTGGGCTCTTCCTGGGAAGCTGGCCCCTCCCCTGCCTGCCTCATCGACCCTTCACCTCTCTTTCATTTGGAACCATTTCCACTCCGATTTGTCATAGGTAAAGGTTTCTAGTGTACTGTTACATCTTCCCTCTCACCTCTATCCATTCTCTTCTCCATCCCATACCAGTCTGACCCTGATCACCTCCGAGGGCTGACCCCATACCCCAAAGCACAGGGACCACCAAGTTCGCCTGGACTCCCAGCTGTGGACCTGTGATTTCTAGCCCTTACTGGGCTTTGTGAAGAGAACTGGAGTGTGCGTGTGTGTGTGTGTGTGTGTGTGTGTGTGTGTCTGTGTGTGGGGGGTGTGCCTGCGTTTCTTTAGATAAATCCACAGAGTCACATGAAATCGGTGACAGGTTGACACCGTTATTTCAAGATTCATCACTCTGAGTTGCCAGCAGAGGAGACCTAGCCAACTCGTTCCCACCAACATTTTTTTTTTCCAGGCATAATTTATAGCAGTGGGGTGAATTTGTTTCCAAAAGATGAATATCACACTATCAGCAACAGCTGCCTCTCATTTTTATTTGTTTTTAAATTTGACTCAAAGTCCAATTCTCTATACACATCTGAAGCTGTAAATCCTAAGGCGACTGATTACATGATTTAGTAAACAGGTTATATTATATAATGCAATTAAAGCTGGGCTCCATGGCGCCACCTACAGTCCACTTCTGTGAAGGGAGCTGGTAAGGAGATGATGGTTTTTGGTCGAGGCTCTGCACTGTAGGAAAATAAAGGGGGTTGAGCCAGACTTGAAGCTGCTGCTCTGGAGGGAGAGGTTGAAGCCAGCCAGGATACTAATGCAGCGTTTTGGTCCCTCCCGCTGAGTTCACTGTGTTATTTCAGCCTCCTGCAAATCTGTCTAGACTTCAGAACCTGGGCCTGGGCAGCTGCTCAGAGCAGCCAGTCTGGGGCTTAGGGAGTGGGGGTAAGCAAGCACCTGAAGGTTTCTGGTTGGGGGACCCAGGAGGGCTCCTGGCTCTCTGGCCTCAGGGGTCTCCTTCCCGCATCATCTCCTTTGGAATGAAGCTACTATCCAGTTATTTCATTCAGTTCAACAAGGCGTGTGCTTAGTGCTAACTATAAGCAAAGAGTTTCAGGATATTGTAGTGAAATCCCTCATTGTGCAGCGAGAGAAAAAGTCACTTGTACAGGGCACAGATGAGTGATAGGGCTGGGGTGGACTCCAGACTTTCGGACCCTAAACATAGGCTCTGGACCCCGCATGTTTACAGAGGAGGAAGTAAGGGCCCACATAGGCCACGGGCCCTCCACAGCTTCTACTTGTAACAAGGGAAGGAAAATAATGAAAATACTGCCTGTGTGTGAGGGCATAAGAGGGGGCTTCTAGGGGGCCTCTGCAGTGTCTAATAGCTGTCCTGCTGGGCAAGGAAGGAAGGGAGGGAGGGAAGAAGAGAGGGAAGGCTAGAGCTCCCTCCCCCCACCCTTCTATCTATTCTGCAGATGAATCAGGTTCTAGAGCCTCCAGGGTTCTAGCTTGTCCAAAGAGTTTATCTAAGAGTGGGTGGCATCCCAGAAAACCAGTATGGATAGGAGCAGGGACTTACTACTTCCCTGACCTCCAGACCAGAGAAACTGGACCAGAAATGGGGAGGGGAGGGGATGAAGAAGCCTACCAGGGCCCAGCCAAGAGGCTGGGACTATCCTCCCACCTGCACCAGCCTTCCACAGCCTGCAGTGGGTGGGACTGTGAGAGCCGCGGGGAAGTTGCTCCCTTCCTTCCGCTCCCACCTCGGCGCCGGGTCCAGTGTAGTCTCAGCCAGGGCCAAGGGGGCAAGAACAAATGCTGTGGGGCCACCTGGCCAGAGAGTTCCCAATTAGACTTTGTTTCTCATCCTTTAGGCCCTGAGCCCCCCACCCAGGCACCCTGGCCCAATTATTGGCCGGCAGCATTAACCCCTTGGTGCCCCAGGCCGTTAATGGAATGTTAATTGGTCTAATGGGCTTCATGTCAACAAGTCTTAATGAGCTCCTTCCTAACGAGCTTGGTAGTTTTTTCTAAGCCTGTTTGTCAACACACTGAAGTTTGAGCTACAGACAGAGGCCTCCCCTTGCAGGTGGGGGAGGATTCAGGGGGAGGTGGTGACTCTAGCGATGCTCTTCCCTACCTCCTAAAGGGGTGTGTTTTTTATGCCCCTCATCCACCCTCAACCCCACAAGCTGTCTCACCCGGAAGAATGGCATTTTAACCTCCTTTTGATGATAATATTCGTGACACAAATGATTTCTTCTTGGAGATCACCGTGGGTTGATTGTTACAAGGTTTTTCTTCTCCCAGTTGTCATATAATAAAGGTTTTCAGTATTAAAAATGTCGTGGGAAACTTCTCAGCGGCAAATTGTTCCTCCGGTGTCCTCCATTTCAGCCTTGGCTCTGCTCCCTGCAAGGCCCCGGTGTCTGGTAACAGCTCTGAGGCTCTGGACAGGGCGGAGCAGCCTCTCCAAGCCACTGACCACGCTCAGAAGCCCGGAGCTGCGTTTGCTGGTCCTCAGCCCTGCCGCTCCCTCCACCTCCCAAAGAATGTGCCAAAGAGGCGCAGGTGTCCCCAAGGCTCAGAAGGAAACCTGCTCAAGGAGATCCCCCCACAGCCACCCTGCCCCCACCCACACCCCAGCCCTGATATTTCAACCCAGCTTCAGGCAAAATAACCAGCTCCCCACATTTCGCTCCAGAATGGTTGCACATGGTACCTCAGCTCTCCCCCAAAGTTTAACAGCTAGATCTGGAGTTCCAAAGGAGAGGGTAGTGCATGTGTGGGTGGAGGGGTGTTTCGAAAGGAGCAGCCTTCATCTTCTGGAGATGGGCACGGGTCTCCCCAGCGTCAGGTTACCAGAAGCTTCTGTGCCTGAGTGAACAGAGAAGGAAACTTAAGCCCCTGATGAAAAGGCCTCCTGTTCTCTTGCAGGAGAAGCCCCCAGAGGGCAATGGGGCAGTGGCTGAGTGGCCTCTGGTGACCCCAGACAGGAGGGGGAGGGGTGAGAGCCATCTGGGTACTCAGAAAATTGTCCCTTGTCTTCTGGAGGAGGGTCTGCTCCCTGCTTCGTGGCCCAACAGGCTCTGGACTGAAAAAAATCTCCACTCAGCCTCAAGAGCAGTTTTTTCTGGGTGCAGACCACGCTTAACCTGCCCTCCTTATCTCCAAGGCAAGCAGCCCTCCTGCTGTTGCAAATATTTCTAGGATTCTAGGGCAGGGACTTAGAAATGACCCCACCTCCCATTCATTGCACAGGGAACAAAAGAAGGCAGATTAAAGACTCCTCTGTTAGCCCAACTCCTCCTCATTAAGCTTCCTTTGCTTTGCCTTCACTGTGACTTTCTCATCTATGGAACAAGGCATCCAAAGGACTCACACCCCTGGTTAAAGGAAGCATTTCCCCTAAGAGGGGAGAAAATCTGCCCAGGCAGCTCCCACCCCAGACTCTACCCCCAAGCTCCCTCTCCTGGATGCTTCTGGTACTACAGCCTCACCGTCTTCCCTTTTCCTGCCTAGGAGCGTCTGAAATCAGGCTCCCGGGAAAAGGTTCTCAAGACAGGTACTTAATTCCCATCCAAATTTACCTTACTGGCCAGAGTTCCAGGAAAGGCTGAGCTTAACGTTTTCCTGAATATCCCCATTGCCTTTGTTCGCTGGGGGTCCCAAAGAGAGATTCCACGTCTATTTTAATATCTCAAAAGTCTTACTTCTGGAAGTTCTTTCTAATGAGTCAAGGACTCTGAATCCTCTTTTCTTTTTTCTCTGGAAAAGCCTTCACTCTGCTCTTGCCTTCTTGGCTGTTTATCACCACCCAGACAAAGATCCAGCCATGAAAACACATCTTGGTTCCCCTGCGTGGAGAGATAGGTTCCCCTAACGCCCCTTTGAGAAAACACAGCCTGGGTCTCCCACATCTAGAATGTGTATGAACCAGGTCCCCTGAGGGGTTCAGCTGCTCAGGCCTCCTGGCTGTCCAGTGTGTGAAGTAAGGCCCGAGGTGAAGCTGCTACCTGCTATCAGGCTTGCAGAGCAGGCAAAACCTCCCCCTCCCCCAAGCGGCCTCCAGCACTTCCCTTTACTTTCTTCTTTCCCCAGGGACTGTCACCTCCCTCTACCAACAAGGCTCCTTGGAGGGAAGATCTTACCTCCTTTCATCCATCTTCCCACACTCCCTGGCAGAGTTCTTTGCACATAGTTGACACCTGAAAAAACATTCATTTAAGTGAATGAATACCTGAATTTCCAATGCTTTCCCATGAGCACTGCAGGTCAGAGCAAACCAGGTAGTTCAGACTCGGGTCAGGCCAGAGCTGATCTTTCTTCTTACTGAAAAAGAACCAAAACAACATCACACACACACACACACACACACACACACACACGCACACACTCATAGCCTTGGAGACCCACCCTTTTACTTAGGCAACTCAAAAACATTCTCAAATCCCACAGACTTCAGTTGTGTGAACATTTCAGAAGGTCCTGGGCTGGGTGGGGGTGGGGGGTCACCAGGCATGCGGAGGATGGAGCTGGGCAAGCGCCCTCATTCAGGTTCCTGGCTCATCAGCACCCTCTACCCAGGAGGAGGACAGGCCAGGTCCCCTCAGCGCTTCTTAGGAGTCGCCATGCCATGCCATGGACAGGCCTGTGTCCAGCAACTAGCCTGTGATTTCCAGCTCTAAATTCCTCAGGGCCTCTATGGTCACTATACAGGGCTTGAGGCCCAGTGGGGCAACTCACGCACTGGTGATAGGGTGGGGGGCAGTACTGGGAACTGGGAGTCTGGAGACTTGGTTCTGTCCCTGCTTCATTAGTCCTGCCCTGTCCCCCTCACCGCCCCCCCCCCATCACCGCTCTTGGCCTCCGTCTCCTCCCCTGTCTGAGGCCCAACCTTCTGGCCCTGACATGTCTCTGGGCCACATGCCCAACTCTGTATTGAACAGAGGTCACAGGCACACACCTAGACACAACCAGGCCCTCCTCTGCCTCCTCCCTGCTCTGAAGACACCCAAATGGTCACTGTCCAGACTGAGGGGCCCAGCACCCCACATCCCTTTCCACCACCAGGGGGTGTCATAGGCACAGCTGGTGGTTGGAGACCCCGGGGCCAGGGAGGTGGGATAGAAAATGGGAGGACAGACCTGAGAGTGCTGGTGGGGGGCTCAGCGAGAACGGGGGAAGGGAAAGCACCCTTGTTGTGTGGGGTACCGAGTGGCCTTCAATCCACTTGTATTGCCATGGCTTGACCCCTCTTAGACCTCTCCCCATCAGGCCCCAGGCTGAGCAAAGTGTGCAGGCTGTTTTATACACCATTTGAATATTTCTTCTTTCAAGTCAAAACAGTACAGCGAGTCCCTCCCTCCCAGCCCCCCCCCCATAGCCCTCATTTGTTCCCCTAAAGGACCTCCAGCCCTTGCTATATGGCTCAGTCCCAGGGACCTAGGCTGAGAAAATGTCAAGTCGACTGGTCCCCTGGGCTCCCTCTGCTCAGCTTATTAATGTGCCGCCCCCTTTCTCCTGCCACAGATCCTCGATGTGAATCAACCCCATGATGCAACATGCCTCCCCAGCCCCCGCTCTGACGATGATGGCCACGCAGAATGTCCCGCCCCCACCCTACCAGGACAGCCCGCAGGTGAGTGCCAGCCGGCCCCACAGGAGGGAAGCGTGCGGCGGGGCGGGGCCAGGCCGCCCTCAGCTGTGTTCTGGCCGCCCTCTCGAGGCCGCTGGAGAGTCACTACGTTGACAGAACAGTTCAGACCCTGCTTGGGCAACTGTCACTGCCTGGAGCCGAGTCCTGGGCCTGCCCACACTGCCCTGCTTCCCAGGCGGAACAGGCATCAGCCAAATCCGTGGAGCCCCTGCTCCTTCGGAAAGACTGAAGTGCGGGAAATGGAGTCTGCCTGGGAATGTCTGGGGAAGCTTCTGAATTCGAGGTTCCCTCGCAGCAGATCCCTGGCTCACCGGTCCCTGGAGCCCCCTTGCCCAACCTTTTCTGCCTGCCTGTCGGAAGACTCTCCCTGCTCTTCAGGTCTCCAATTGGCTTCTAAGCAGAAAAACACCAGGGCTGTTTATCTACACCCTCCAGCCCCTTTTCTCTGATTCCCAGTTTCCACCCCTCAGCTTCCCCCAAGTTCTCCTGAGACTCCCAGTCCTCTAGACCCCATCTTCCTAGCGGCTCTTCTTCTGGAAGCGTGGTCCAGTGTCCGCCCGTGTGCGTGGCCCGCTGCTCCTGGCCTGAGGCCGCGATGGTTGCCGGCTTTGCTTTCGCAGGAGCCTCCGGCCCTAACCTTTGCCTTCACCCGCTCCTGCCTCCACCCTGGTCACCCAAGTCACTGCTCATCAAGCAGCTGTCATGCGCAGAGCAGCCAGCTAACATACTCATCCTTCGTGTAACAAATAGGCAGTGATCCCTACTGTGTACCGGGCAACCTCACTGTCCAGCAGCCTCCTTGCCCGCCCTGGGAGGCTCGCCATTAGCATTTCACACACAACTCTTCTCATGCCTCACAGAGGGTATGTGAAAAGGATATTGGAGGCAGACAGACCAGGTGGGCAGACTTCTGCTCACATTAGGTGAGCCCTGCTACCCCCAGTCTTGGGTGAACACAGCAGGACCGCCCTATTCCCCCTTGTCATCCCCGTGTCCAGTGTGGGGCAGACCAACCACTTCTGTCTCCCGAGAGTCCCGGAGTCTCATCATCACCAACCTTCAAGCATCCCCTGCCCCTACCCCTGCTCCCATATTTTAACTCCTTCCCAGCCTAACCTCCGATGCAGCGACCCCTCTCTCCATGTCAGTAGCTTTCCACGAGTTACCACAGGGTCAGCCTTGCACTTACACAGCTCCTCTATTCAAAAGCTTCCAAACAGGCAACACCACATCAGAGCCTTTCCTTCTATGTCCCAGATTCCAGGGATAAAATACAGAGGCGGCCTGGACCGGGGAGACTCAAGAACCGGGGGCCATAAGGAGGTCAAGCATCATGTTGCTCAGTAGACGCAGACCCACACATCCAGTCAGTTCTAGGGATTTTGGTTCCGTTTCTTTCATACCTGGATACTGCTCTCCAAACTTCACAGAAGGGGCAGGGGGTTGGAGATCGGGACACTTACTGTATTTAGCAGGTGGTGGGGCAAAGGCCACACCCCCATACCCAAGGCTCAGGGGCAGACGAGGATAGGACCAAAAGGTCAGAGAGCACCAGGCTGGCACAGCTGGCAGTGGCTGCCCCCCTCCCTCCCTCTCACCCCACAGCCCCTGCTCTGCCTGCCTGGGCAGCTGGGAGAAGTTTGGGTTTGGTGGGGATTAGCAGGAAATCTTCGGCAAAGGCCTGTGCTGTCCAAGAATGCGGAGCCTAATTTAATTCACAGCATACAGCTGAGAATGAATACAGCCCAGCTGCCAAGGGAGGTGCTGGAGGTGGGGCTGCAGCCCCCACCCCGGAAGACTCCACTAAGCTGCTCTAGCTTTGGGGGAGGAAGAGCAGCTCCAATTCCCCACCTAGGGCCTCAGAGTATAAACCAGACGCAGGGACAGTCCCAAGACCCTCCCTTCTGAGCAGCCAGGACTTCATGACTGAAAAATATTCACATTCACAGCCAAGGAATAATCTCATTGTGATGCCAGAGAAGAGCCAGACAGGAAGTGAAGGCATCAGACAGGAAGTCTCAGTGTTATGTGGGTCTGGGGTCTCCTTGGCCTTGCCTAGGCCTCTCAGGCTCTGGCTAGATGGCCATGGGCCCTCCCTGAGTTGAGCTAGTTCTCAAGGAAACTGATTGGGATGGGGGCTGGGGTCGGGGAGGAGTCAGGGCAGGCATAGGAGGGCTGGGGTGGGGGAGGTGGGTGATCCCCAGAACAACTTCTGACTCGTGGCAGAAAGGCTGCGTACTTCGGAGACTATTGGCCAGTTGGATTTGGGGGACCTTCTCCCCATTCTCTGGGGGCTTCTAGGAGTGACTCCTGCCTGGGAATGGCTCATCCACATGAGGTTCCTGCTGGGTAGCCTGCTCTGGCCCTCCTGTCATCTCCCCTTCTCAGAGATCCAGCCCAGCTTTCAGGGGATGCCCCATCCCACTGCCTTCCACGAGGCCCAGCTGCTCTCTGACTCTCAGTGTCCTAGGGGAAGCCGGGCCTCAACGGAAGAGGGGTCAGGCACACAGGGGAGTCGGGTGTGGGGGGGAGGGTCCCCACATCCTCCTCATTCCTTCAGGTCTGATCTCATTACTGAGGGACCCTGCAACACCCATTTCCTCTAAGCCTGGACAACCGGGCAAGTATCTCTATCACCTCCGAGGAAGCCCAGTTTCCTCCACAAGCAAGAAATGGACAGTCTCAGATCCAAAGTCCCCAAAATAAAAAGGAATCGAGAAGCAGAGCCCTTCCTCTGAGACCCAGGCAATCGTTTTAATAATGTTCCCGTTGTGCTAAGGGCTAGCAATACTGAGCATAATCTATTCAAATGCACAGGAGAATCTCACTTTGGAAAATTAGGAATCTGCATTAAAAAAATTCCCAAGCCCCGGACCTTCTTTATAATAAATTAGAAAAATTTTTTTCAAGGCAAATTCTTAACTTGGCAATTTCATTTTTTGAAGTTTGGGGAATAAAGTTATTAAAAATGAGGGAGGGTTTTTTCCCTCCCATTTTAGCAGAGCTGCATTAATGGTCATGAACTCATGCTATTTGGGCCCAAGCCAGGTGGCTCCTCGGTTCTGTTTCATTCGGTTCAGCTTAGGGAAATTCCATGATTAGTTGTAAGGACGTCGTTCTGTTTATTGTGTACTAAAGACAAACTGTAAGTTTAGAAAGTGCAAAATCAACAACCCACTGGGACTCTTCCTGGAGCCTACTTCCTCCTTCCGGGGCTTCTCCTTACATTCTGTCAGAGCAGCAGCGCCCTCTACTGCCCAACCACAGTACCTCAGTTCCTGCATGTGTGCCTGAGCCCTTGATCGGACCCTCCCTTTATGCCCTGAGGGGCAGGAGTGAGTCACCAGTGATGGTAGAATCCGTCAAGATTGTTTAATGGAAACATTAACAGATCGAGGGAGATCCGGGTCTTAAATAGTGTGTGGTCCCTCCTTTTACAATATTGTGCTGATTCCTATATCCTTCTCCTTCCCTTCTACATCTCCCCCTGGCCTGGCCATCTGTCATCTGCACTTTCAAAACCTCCTTGCCCCACTGACCCACACCCCCAATGCTCCTGAGGGAAGCCATGTTCTCAACCCCTTCTCACCCTCCCACACATGCCTAGAACCCCAGCAAGTGTCACCCCAGTCTCTCTCCCAGAATTTTCTTGGTCACACCACTCCCTCTCTCTCCTCATGGACATGAACCCCTCTCTCCACCTCAGAAATGTCATTCAGCTTCTGCGTCGCCTGTGGCACTCTGTATGCTTCATCACCCACCAGGCAAAGTTCCTTGTGTAGCTTCCCCAGCAATTTCAGGGAACCATCCACTCCCAGCTCCCCCACCCTCACCTTCCCCACATGCAAACACCTCCTGCTACCAGCAGCCGCCTCCCCTCTTCCACAAACGTACACCTAGAGCTGCGGTTCCACAGATATCTTTGCCCTTGGCTTACAAGCAAGACAAACATTTCATCTGTCTATTTATGTATGTATTCGGTGTTTAGTATTCTTCTGCCTGCATGTCCCCGGCATGTCGGGCCACATGAGCATTTGATCAGAAAGCAGAAATCCTCACGGAGTCAAGTCTCATCTGCAATGGACATGGGCACTCACTTAACAGTTCGGGCCAAACTGACGTGCAGGTAGCTCGGTGCTTACGTAGCATGACTCCAAGATGAGTGATAACGAAAGGGTTTTGGCTGTTCGCCAAGGATGCAGCCTCAGGACTGACCAGAGGGAGGCAAGACAGGCAACATCTGAACTCTCAGTTCAGCCAGGCTGGGAAGCGTGCTTGAAAAGGAAGCCAGCATTTGCTTGGGACCCTTTAGCCAAAGCTGCACCCTCTGTCCCCCGCCATCCTCCTGCAACCCTCAGAGTCGCGAGAGCAGTGCTCGGGACCCCAGGAAGCGTGCCTGGAGACCTGGGGTTTCAACTGCCCTGTAAGAGGAAGGCTAAATGGAGCCAGGCAGGTGGTGGTGGGGGGAGAGACTGGTCTCTCTTGTCCCTCCGAGTCCCTTGTTTCCCGCCCTACCCCAGCACCGTCCCTCTCTGGACCAGGTCTGCGAGCAGGCATCCTGGGAAAGCTGGATGGGCGCTTAGGATCCCCATGCTGGTTTCATTAACTGGAGGCAGAGGGGGTGGCCGGGGTCCCTGGCTGTGAATGGCCCCCATGCAGGCCTTGCAGCTGTGAGGGGCAGAAGCGGGTTCAGATGTTTTCACACTTTACATTCCTCTCATCCCTTTAAGGGCCGGAGCCCCTGCCTGGCAGGGCCCTCTGCTCAGCTGCCTGTGAAACACATCTACTTTGCAGCCGTGGAGTTAATTCAGCAGCTTTGAAAGTCCCCGTAAGCCCTTTCTGTGGCTGTGATTGACGGCTCTGTCTGCCCCTGGGGGCAGCACCCCAGAGACCATATGGGCGACCTGCCTTCCCTCGCTTTGACTCATCAAAACGGACTCCTCTCTGTCTGTTTCATTTTCTGCTCGGCCTTTCTTCTCTTTGTGTGCCGTGACCTCTCTCCCTGGCCGGCTCGGGTCATCCATGCCTTTAAACTGGCCATATCCCTGAACTCCACTCACTCGAGGCCTGGATTCTTCATTGTATAAAAAGCAAAAGCAGCCTCCAGGCCCGGCCCCGGGACTTCGCCCCTTGCTAGCTGGCGGGGCTGGCCATCTGGCTGCTTAACACACACTACCGTGGCCACGCGGGACTTCACGGGCTGCGCTTGCTACCTTCACTCTGATATTACCAGAGATTTTCTTTTCTCTCCTCTTCCCATCAAGCAGGATGAATGCCCTAAACAGCTACAAAAATAGTTAAGGGCCCAAGCATACAAAGCTTAAAATACATCAGGGAACAGGTGATCAAAGTCAGCAGCAGCCTAAGCAGCTCTTGAACTTGCTTTTGCCCCCCTCCCCCTTCCAGCGTCTTCTAGGAGCTCCGGTGTCTGTGTGGCCTGACCAGAGGGGGATGGGTGAGTCAAGCCCGTGGGTGCGTATTGTCCTTGGACTTTGTGGTCAGGAGGAAGAAGAGAGGATGACTCAACTCAGTAGAAATTCAGGGATCCTAGGTCTTATTCCAGCTCCACCGCTGATGAATTGTACAAATGTGGCATCTCAGCACTATTTCCTGAATCTGCTCAGCCATCCAGTACCTCTGAGTGCTTTCCGTGGGCCTTGCAGCTCTCCTGCTATGTACTGGGGTACAGAATGAATAGCTCCTGCCATAACGGAGCCCACAGTCCATCGGGGCCTTAGTTTCTCCGTCAGTAGAGTGGGGACCACTTCTGGCCCCTGTGCCTCCCAGGATTATTGAAGGTGTGGGTGTGAAAGTGTAGTTTTCTCAGCTTCTTGTCACCCAGGAGGCTCACACTGGTTTTCTACTCTGTCTTCTGTGCATCTCCAGGGCCAGGATTGACTTGAACTTTATTTACTCTACTTTTTATTAGGAACTCAATAGGAATATCAAATATGTGTTTTTAACTGTAAACATACCCCCTTACACATGCGTACACACACACACACACACACACACACACACACACATACACACACACACTGAGACGCTGATATGCCCTCTAATGGACCTTCTGGATATCCCTGTATACAAGTGAGGGGTCCCCCAGAGATGAGTGGGGTGGGTGGAGAGCAGACAGTCCCCAGGAAAATGCACCCAGCTGGTAAGTGAAAGACTTGCCAGCTTACTTCCTCCTGCTAGCCACACGTCAGTAACACCTGAGAAGGTGCAGACCGGTGACTATTTTACAAACTTCAGAGTGTAAACCATGGCCTGAAAACCTTTTTAAATTAATTAAGAACCCCTCCCCCCATTTTACAATGTTAGACACCTTCTCTGTGCTTCGGTCTATCCATCAGCCCTAGGATCAGAATTTAAATAACCTAGGCCTGCCGTTCCAGAAGGCTCTTTGAGCTAAATGGGGCTGCCCTGGCTCTGCTGCCAGTCTTTGCTCTCTGGACTCACTGGCTTGGAGGAACCCTCATTGACCCCTCCCCTTTGTGCATCCCTGAGCCAGTTTCCGCATTGCTCACTCATTCCCTCATTTAGTCATTTAACAAACACTCTGGAACCTCCCATGAGTAGACAAAGTGATAGGAGCTAGGAGCCAGCCCACTCAGGGCCTCATGTGTTACAGGTGTTAGTGTAGACACATAAACAGATGAGACAGGGGTTAGGGTGCTGGGGCGTGGGGGACGAGGAGAGTTGGGCAAGGCTTCTTGGGAGAATGGATATTCCAGCTGAGTCTTGAACGAGAGGTGAGTTTACATGTGGTCAGGGGGAGGCAGGAGTTGAAAAGGACATTTCCTGCCGAGGCAGCTTTGGCACAAGGCATGATGTTGGAAATCTTCGGGCGTGTCCAGGCAGCCCTGCACAGTAGCATCTGGTCTGGGTGCAGGGTTAAGGGCAGGGTGCTGCACCAGAGACCAGGCCATGGACAGTGAGTAGGCACAGGCCTGGAGCCTCTTGTTGCCTGTGCCGACCCCCAGAAGACATTGGCAGTACCCCCTGCTACCACCCACCTGTTCAGGCCAAACCTGATATTTACCAAGTGGCCCTGACCTCCTCCCAGGTCCTTGGACTCCTGCTTGTGAGGAAACCAGATCCCGCCCCACCAATTTGCAGAAAGTGCCAACTTCTGGGCAGCCCAGCACAGAGCCTCAGCGGCCCCTAGTGGGCCAGGCCCTGCAGCTCCCATGGTCCCCAGAACCCGAGGCTTCTGTGCCTGGAGGGGCAGGCACTGAGATTGGGCAGTCGCACCCTACCGGGTCAGGCTTCTAGAAGGCTCAAAAGAGGGGTGTCCTCTTAAGAAGCATGTCTGTGCTGAGTCATTCAGGCCTAGGTTGTTCAGGGTTTGGGAAGGACCCTGTGAAAGATACGGGGGCATCAGTCTTCGAGAGCAAGTTATGGAGGGTATTTGGGGGAACATAGGAAGTGTGGGTGCTGGAGGGTCTGGGGCTGGGTATGGACAGAGGGAAGGGGTTGGCTCCAGAGAGGAAGACTGGTGAAAGGAAGCATTAAACTCCTTAGAAAGCAAGGTGCTCTGAGCACCCTGCGTGCACAGTCTCCTG
The DNA here is from genome assembly GCA_004024925.1 of Scalopus aquaticus. Lineage (NCBI taxonomy): Eukaryota > Metazoa > Chordata > Mammalia > Eulipotyphla > Talpidae > Scalopus > Scalopus aquaticus. The sequence continues at coordinate 27,611 of PVIJ01001194.1, read as the reverse complement.
GAGCTGTGGGGAGAGGTATTATTAGCTCCGTTTTACCTAATGGGGAAACTGAGGCAGAGAAGAACCAAGACACTTGTCTAAGGTGACATATGGTATTGGGGACTGTCTCCTTCCTTGGTTCCCTCTCTCTGCACCTGAGTCTCCACCTATCCCACCCCACTCCCCTGGGGGCTGACAGCAGAGTGGGTTTCTTCAGCAAGGAGCGGAGCCAAGCAGGCAGAACCCCAGGGGCCAGCTCCGAGCATGGGCTGCAGGGTGAGCAGAAGCTACCTGATGCTGAGATCTGTCAAGGGCCAGCTGCTTTGCATACGTGATCTCATTTGATTCTAATGACCTGGCACCTCAGGTGTTACCACCCGCTTTATAGATGAGGACCCCTAATCAGAAAGGTTGAATGACTTGCCTGAGTCACTGAGGTGTAGACACCAGCGCCTCCGCTGTGTCCCGCCTTCTCCCACTCCAGGCTGGATGCCTGCGGTTCCCCACGCATCTGTGGCCAGGAACTGTCACTCCTCTGTTGTGGCCTGAGGTGTTCAAGGTCAAGAAGTTAAATCTGTAGCTAAAAAGGTTTGCTGGGAAGACAAGAGTTTGCCGGAGTGACCCTGATGTTGTTACCCAGAAAAAGGACCCCAGGCTTAGAGGGAACCAGGCCCATCAGTTCTATGTGGCTCTGGATATAGATCAGAATGGGCCGGCCCTCTGGGAATGCTGCCTCCCTCCCCTCCCCTTAGCCATGATCCTGTTCTCTTTGATTCCTCCCACAGACTGTGAATAGGCATTGTCCCCTGCTTTTAAAGATAGGGAAACTGGGGGGCAAAGAGGTTATTAGGAAACTTGCCCCTGAATGCATACTGGTAATTGCAGAGAAGCATCCAAGCCAGGGCCTCGGAACCCAGCTCCTTCCATCTCTGAGGACTTTCTGATCTCCCTGAGAGCCTCAAGACCTTCTCCAGCTTTGCTCCACCCCCTGTGCCTCAGTTCCCCCAGATCTCCCTCAGTGCTCCCATTCACACGATTCCACACGCACACCCTGTCCCAGTTCAGTGTCCAGATGGGATTTCCAGATGCTCTGAAGTCTCCTTGGAGGAAGACTCTGAGTCCGGAGCGGCCAGTTCTGGGACATGCTTGAGCACACCAAGTGGCCTCAGAGTGTGGAAGGCTCGTTTCTTCACATGCCAATTCCAGGAGAATAGGAGGAAGTTGCTTGGAGAGCAGTCCTGACATGAGTGGTGTGCCAGTAGACCTAACCACTGCTTCTTCGGGTGAGGTCAGGACAGGCCCTGATTTGCAGCATTTGCCAATTTCCATGCTGTCACTGCTCCCACCGTGGCTAATTTCTAGCTACCAACATGATGTCAACCAGCTTGCAAAATGCCCGGAAGTTTAGCAATTGCTTTTCACTGGTGGGAACAAGGCAGTTCCAGCCTGTCACTTAAGGGTCACGCTCTGTCCCTGGCCCCTCAGCCTCAGCCCTGACCCCCAGACCCTGTAGACAGCCTCTTCCTTGTGTTGCAGTTCCTAGGAAATGGAGGTCTCTGGCTAGAAAAGAAAAAATATCTTAGCAGATAAATACCCCTTCTGGAGGAAATGCCAAGTTGGCTGAATTGGCCTGCAGGAGCTCCTCAGACCAGCTCTGCTCTTTCCCCACTGCACTTCTCCGCTCCTGAGCCCCAAGAACAGCCTCTCAGCTGGGACATCTCGGGATGCTGGCCAGTGACCACTTGTTGATGTATATTTTTATTCTGTGCTCTCTTTAACCCAGCAGGGGCCCCCCACCCACCCACCACCTTTCCCCAACCTCCTGCCTAGCAAGGGGGAGGTGAGAGGAAGGAGCATCTCCCCTCCGTCCTAGAAGCTCATCTTTCTAGAAGCCCCTTGCGAACTCCTTCCAGGACACAAGGCAACTGTGTCAGCAGGCAGGCAGAGCAGAGCAGCCTGCCCTCTCACCTGTGAGCAAGCGGTGCAGACGTAGCTGGCCTCGCTTTATGAAAGTAACATTCTGGAACGCTCATGTTGGATGGCAACAACCACTTTTCCATCTGGGAGCACTTTTGAGTCTCCAAAGCTCTTTCATACTGTGCAGCCTCTGATCCAGCCCCCGCCAGCACTGTGCAGTGAGTGGCGATTATTAAAGCAGTGCACTTGAGCCTGTCAGTTTGGACGGGGCGTCCCATGTCACCCCGTCCAGTCACCCAGTGAGCACTTCCATCGCCTCCATGGGGGCCCAGCTGATTGGTCAGTCTCTGGGTGGTCCTGCACTTGTAGAGACTCACCGCCTCCTAGAAGTGGCCCTTTCCAGTCTTGGAGAGCTCAGAGACATGGAAACTCAGAGAGCTTGGAGAGCTCAGAGACATTGGGTTCAGTTGGGCTGAACCCAAATGTGGTTCCATCTATAGGACATACAGATTTAAAGCATTGCTTGTGATTTGACCCTTTGGGGCATACAGAACTAATATAATCTACTGATAGAATCAACTGATAGAATCTACTCCCTCCCGCAGATACTCAAAAGAGTGCATGTGTTTCTCCTCATTCCCCAAATCTTTCTTACACATTCCAGATTCTTTCCCATATTCCTCATATGACTTTTGCAGCACCCTTCCATCAGCCAGGTCACCTCTTCAGAATGTGCTTTCCTGCACCTGTCTCAGGACAGTGGGATGGGACCGGAAGCCCTGTGTGTGCTCTGCTTCTCTGAATGCATCCTCAGATAGCATTCGTTTATGTTGTTTTTGTTTGTTTGTTTTTACAACAGACACATTACACATTGGACATATTGAGCCTGCTGTCAACTAAAACACTGCTGCTGAGCTATGTCTCCTCTGTACTGCACTTATATTATTGATTTTTTTTTCTTGGCCCATGTGTTAGAAGTATTACATTCCAACTTATTTGATGGAAATTAGTCTTATTAGACTTAGCCTATTGCCAAAAGCTGTAAAGATCTCTTGGATCCCAGTTTCATGTCATCCATAAATTTTTTGAGCATTTCTTCACACCTCCTATGAATCACTGATAAAAGTATTAAAGAAGAGAGCTAGGACAAAGCATTGGCACTCTCCTAGAAGTCTTCCTCAACCTGCCATCTACCCTTTAATTGTCATTCTTTGGATGTCATTTATAAGCCACACAACTGTCAAGTCTTCATGTTTTCCACAAGAGAACCATGGCAGGTACCTGCTGAGCTCACTTACATCATCCATGTCTTCTACTTTCCTGGTCAACCAGCTTAGTAGTCATGTTCAATCCAGAACATGCGCTCCATCACAGCAGGCGCTCATTCTGGCAACCCCCACACGCTGGCCTTGCACGAGTCACCCAGATCAATGTCAGCTAGCTAGCAAGGACTCAAGAAGTATTTCAAGACATGATCAGTTGCATTGGTGAAGGAAAGAAACAAGCCCAGATAAATGTGAAGATGAGCAGTACTTGGTTTTTCTGATTTTACCTTATTTCTGTATTGTGAAAATTGTAACAATATTTGCTTCTATGCGGTCCCTTATAGCACCTCTCTGATTCTCTTGAATCTTAAAAGGCCACCAATCTGCTTACTGATGAGAAAATAGGGGCTTAGGAAAGCTAAGGGATTTGCTCCAAGTCCTGTCTTAAATTTTAGTTGGAGGTCGGGGAGAAAATAACTAAGCAAGTAGATAGTTTTCGGTCATGGTACAGACTATGAAATAACACAGAGACTTTGCAAGGGGTTTTGTTTTACTCCAAAGAGGTGACATCTGAGCAGAGGGGGAGCAAATGAGGCAGCTCATATCCAGGGGACATCAGCACCAGAATAATGTGCAGTGTCCAGGTGTTTCTCCCAGAAAGCAGGGACTTCCATAATACAGTAAACTTTCCAACTGTAAAATATCTGACTCTTTCAAAGGGCAGTCATTCATTTATTCACTCATTCATCTTCTCAGCAAGTGCCAGGCGTTGCTCTACCAGTTGCGTGCAGAGGATGAAGGTGTGAACCAGGCTTTAGTGTAACATGGAGGCAAGGAAAGCGGGTCCCCAACATGGGTGGCTGAAAATGACGTGGTGCCACGGACAGGCTGGCAGAAGGGAACAGCTGAGGGGTGTCACCATTTGAGACACAGAAAATATGATCTAAAAGCGTTAAATGTTGAAATGATGGTTATGAAAATTTTTAAAGTCATTGAACTATTTCTTTAAATGAAATCTTATGCAGAAAGCCCAACATACAGCATTAAAAGGAGTTGCCCAGGCACAAAATGAGGGTCCTGGGAACACCTTTAAAAACATGTAAGATGGGGTGAAAACCATTGTCCAAAAGTATTCATCATGACTCAGAACAGAAATCTGCCCATTGCCCACTAAAAACTGCTTAACTTTGAGTGCCCAGGAAAACCAAATTTGGAGAACCAGGCAATTGTCAACTAAAACAGTTAGCTTTAGCTTGCCTTGAATGAAATAAACCTCTGCTGAAACAAAAGCCGATTCAGCTTCTTTTTTCTGCTTCTCCAAGTCGTATCTGACATATCACTGCCTAGTATAGCTCAAGTGACTCATAAACACAATTTAAAGGGCTCGTCATTTTGTTTCTTTGTGCTTCTGGGCAGGTCACCACCTTAATTTGCATTAAGAATCATCTCTTTGAAAGTGTACTGGTGCACAACCATTCTGGATGGTCCTAAATTGTCCCCCTACACCTTTCTCATGTGAAGAAAGGTCTGCTTTCTTCCCTCTATAGTAGATATACAAATGGATACTTGTTATCACTCCCAATTCTTTTTTTTAAAGAGTTATTTATTTATGCATCCAAGCTGGGGTATAGGCCAGAGGTGTGGGGTGGTGAGAGGGTTCACCAGAGACAGAGTGGGGAGCAGAACAGACAGATCTACTGAAATACACTGCTGAGGGGAGCAGCAGGTGAGACAGGAGAGATCTGCTGCACCATATGGAAAGCTCCCTGGCTGGGGATTGAACTCGTGCTGCAGTGGCTGCAGATAGCATCATAGTGCTGAGACTTAACCCATTGCACCACCAGGGAGGTTCCTCACTCCCAATTCTTTTGCACACATTTTCTTCACCACACACACAGGAACACACACATGCATGTGCGCGCATGCACACACACACAAACCGCAGGCCAAGGTAGACCCCACAATTCCAGGTGGGGAACCTGCTGTCCTGGCAGTACTAACCCTCCACCCCCCTCTCTTCTCTCTGCAGATGACGGCAACCGCTCAGGCACCCTCAAAGGCCCAGGCTGTCCACATCTCTGCACCCTCTGCTGCGGCCAGCACACCGGTGCCCAGTGCCCCCATTGACCCTCAGGCCCAGCTGGAGTCCGACAAACGAGCTGTGTACAGGTAGGAGACAGGGCAGCCTGTTCTGAACACCCAAGCAGCTTCAGGCCCAGCTCAGAAATGAGAATGCAGGCCAGTGGGTGTGCTCCTGGAAGGCAGCTGCCTGCAGCTCTCTCAGCCCCTTCTCTCCTAAACCAGTCCAGCAATCCCTCAAGGGGCCACTATGGGTTGATTCCAACTTCCTGGAAGTTTCTAGGCAATATCTCTGGGCAATATCTCCCAGAAGGACCCTTTCCTCACCCCAGCCGGGGAGTTGAACCCTATGAGCTCCAGAAGTCTCAGCTCCACAAACAGGCTGCTGCTGGGAGACTCTGCCCTTGCCCTGTCCCCCATGGTAGCCTTCACCCCAACACTCCCCCAGAGCACTGGACATTTGATTAGGATTGGATATTATGCAAATTTTCGTATGTCTGAAAGCCACTGGGTGAGCTTGTTAAAAGGCTTACTTCTGGACTCTGCTCAGAAATGCTGCATCAGTCGGTCAAGCTGTAGGAAGAGAACTATGAACTTTTAAAGGCATTCCAGGTGGATCTAAAACCACTGGTGCTTGGACTACACTCTGATTCAAGGTAGGCTCTGTTTGGGGGCAGCAGGTGTTGCATTCAACCTGTGAGCTCTGCGGTGCCCTCGCCCAGAGCAGGAGCGGTCTGAGAGCCGGCTGGACCCTGAGCATCACCAAGTGTGAAAGGGGCTCAGGGAAATTCCTGAGTACCTGCCTGGGGAGAAGAGGCAGCCATTCGTCTGAGAACAGGCCTGAATGAGGCTCCAGCAGAATTTTAGTCGTCATGTAGCCACAGGGAGCCATGCCGCTGAGGAGCCACTTGAGTCAGCACTCAGCCCCCAGGTGGGGGCTGGCGCGCGCACGCACACACGCACACACACACACAAGCAGTGAGTGCGGCTCACCTCTGGATGAGCCTCAGGTGCTAATACCAGTATCTTGTGGACAGGTCGTCCAAGCTTAGTAGGAAGATGGAGTCCTTCCTCTCTCCTCCCTGCAGTGACAGTGCCTTTATGATAATGGTGCTAATTACTGCTATTATTAGCATTAGCATTGGCATTATTTTTAGTTACTCAGATGAGTTGACTACCACTCATGCCAACATTTTGGAGTCCAGGGAGTGAGTCCCAGTTTGTAGATCCTGCCATGAGGGTCCTTCCCAGCCCAGGTGGAAGGGCCTTAGCCCCTCACTGCCAATACACTCACCAGGCCCACTGCCTGCAGACAGCCTGCTCTACTTGAGCCCCAAAGAACCCCTGATGCGGGCAGAGTGACTGGGCGTTCTTCCGTCACTCTTCCTGAGCCCTGACTGTGAAGATGCAGAGGCACTGTGCGGGACTCCAGGGCAAAGAGGACAAACCCAGGGAAGTAAAGGCCTGGACTCTTCCCTCTAGGAAGAGACGGCTGTGCAAGAAACAAGAAAGCTGCAGTGTGGCAGACGGCTTCACAGAGAGGGCATTATTTGAGTTGCATCTTGACGTCTGAGCAAGAAACTTCAGCGGGAGAAGGAATTAATTGGGTAGAAACTTCCAGGCAGAGTAGAGCCTGGAATGTTCCAGGAATGGCCAGTGACCAGAGCTGTGTGGTCCTGGGAGCTGTCCCTCAGCATGTCCCTTGAACGCTAAAACCTTTCCTCCAACCCACACTTCTTCCTGCTCCCCTTCACATTTGAGCTTTCCCTTCTCCCACCCGACCCAGCAACTCACAGCCCTTGGGGTTTGCCCAAATAATCTCTGCAGCCAGCTGAAGGTGAAAAAGAAATCTCAGGTCAGATCCCACCAACTGCTCAGCCAAACACGGCTGCCTGGCGTCTCAGGCTGACCAAGCTGACATCAACACCTGTGCCCAGCGTCTCCCTCCACACTCTGTCCTTCCTGCAGTGCCCCAGGGTTCTCTCCCACAGCCACGCCTCTCCCATTAGTACCAGCAGCCCCCTCTCTCCAGCCATTGCCTGGACATCCAGGGAGGGAGCGCAGGCTCATGTAGGGTCGGGGTAATTTTAATTAGATTTGCCTGCCTGGGGCAGCCTGGCTACTCCAAAGCACACCAGGGAGTCAGCATTTCATGTCAGTAAATGTAACAAGACCCTTTCGATTCAGATTAGTGCCCAGCACTGACTTTTAGGAACCCCCACCGGGCCCCTCCCAGAATCACAGATGAAGGAAGGGCAGGGGAGCCCCACCCCTGACCAGCCCCTGCAGGGGGCTGTCACACACAGGGGTCCTATGACAAAAGGGTGTGTCTGCGAGCAGAGGGAGGCTGCCAGTGCCCCTGAGGCTTTATTTGTCTATGAAGACGTGTTAATGAAATGTATTGGTTCCTTCTAATTTGGGGGGGTGGGAGGAGAGAGAGAGAGAGAGAGAGAGAGAAAATGTTGTATAGGGGTGGGAGCAGAGGCAGAGTCTGTCTTTAATTGGATCATACCAGCACATCATCTGGGCTAATCAGCAAGGCAACCAGGAGCTCCGGCTCAGATTAATGATTGTGGCTTAATCCAAGCAGACCCCAGGACTGGATGCACCTCTCGGGTAATTGTGTTTGGGGCCCAGGAGCAATGCTGAGAGGGGTCTGAGGAGGGAAGATCCTGTGGAGTAGGGGCCCATTTCAGTCCTCTCCTCCCCCAGCCCTACCTCAGCCCAGGGCATTGTCCCCCAAGAAGTTAGGACTCAGCTTGGACCACCCCACCCCACTTCCGCACATCCCTGGATGATGCTGGGTGCTCTTTGGGACCTGGGGGTTAGGTTGCCAGCAGCACAGAGAAAGGGCCAAGAGGGTGAGGTTAATCCAGTTTCTGCTCTCCCTCCTCCCCTCCAGTCTCCTTTGCTCCCCTTTGAAGTGTGTGAGTTCCCATGGAAACCACAATGTCCTGGGGAGCAGGAGAGTGGCAGGGAGCTAGGCCTGGCCAGGTGCAAGTGGGGGAGGAGGTTGGCTTTGCTGAGATTGCTCTGCTAGGGCTGAAAACCTCTCTGAGAACTCAGGAAGTGGCCTGCCAGGCACTGAAGAAGTGACCTATTATTGCTACGAAATGCAGGGTGGGAGTCCAATGTGTGCCTCTCTGCCCCAGCTCCGCCCAGCAGTGTCACATGGGAAGCTTCAAATAGATCGTGGGGGGAACATTTATATCCAGAATGGGCATAGCTGGGCTCTCCCTCGCCCCCACCAGGACAGCAGTCTAGCCCTGTGGGAAGAGACTACACCCTGGGGCCCCTGTGCTTTCCATCGCCATTGAACATTCTTATTTCCCCCCTGGTGGCATCAGTTACCATCAAATTGATTACATTAACATGGCCTCTGCTCCCCCCCACTAGATCGTTCACTCCAAGAGGGCAGGCAGAGTCTGTGTCTGTTTTAGTCATTGATTATCCCTCGTCTTACACAGCTTGGGTAGAGTGTGTAACAATACTTGTTGACTAGATCAATACTTGTTGACTAGAATTATTAAGTAGATTCAGCTGTAGGACCTCCTAAATCGATCACAGGGCTAGACTGCCTTGCTTGTAGGGGTGAGGGAGAGCCCAGCTATGCCCATTCTGGATATGAATGTTCCCCCCACGATCCAATGTGCTGGGCAGAGCTGGGGAAGAGAGGCACACATTGGACTCCCACGAGCCCAAGGTACGAACCCCACACGGGAGCCAGCTTGCAGGTACACCTTCTGTTTTAAACAGGGAATGACTGTTGAAACACCTTATAACTGATTCATTGAAATGGTTTCACTCATACCTTCAGCCATCACCCTACATTCTTTGGTTGGTATCCACTGGCCTGTCTGGTCTCCTCCGGGGCCCTAACTTTGAATGCTGTCTCTTACTGAATTAATGCTTAGCACAGAGGAAGGGCAGTTGTGCTTTGTCACCCCAAGGCAGTGGATTTTCTCCTTCCTGGATTCTACCCAGCACTGTCTGTTTCATCTTCCTGAGTAAAGTGCCTCCCTCCTCCCCACTCCCCCACCTCCTCCAAATAACTTCCAAGCCTTTCTTGGTTTAGCCATTAATGAACTTCCTGGCAGCTCCGGAAACCCTGCATCAAACTATTCTTCTGCCTCTTCTCTAGCTTCTCAGCTTTCAGAATCTTGACCTTTCCATATAACATTTCTCATGCTTCTCATCAGTCTCCTCTCTCTGTAAACCACAAACTCGGAGCTTTTCCACCATGTGTGACCTACCCCTGGATACCACATGCTGAAGCCCAGGGCAAGTTCCAAAAAGCAATATACTGTCTAAAGCTCTGTTGATATTACACTTGCTCCAGTCTCATTCAGACTGGATCCCTCTGAATCCACATTCATTGAGGGGAAGAACAGAACAGGGCAGTGGGCTGCATGCAACTTGCTCCCTGGAAACCATCCTCCTAAAGCTGCCTGAAGTGCCGGCCTCCATCCTGCCAGCCCATTAGCTCGAGGTGTGAGGGCAGAAGAGGGCTTGTGCGGCCATGGAACAAGCTCTAGAAATAGACTCAGTGAGAACTTGCTTTGTCACCATGGCAGGTTCATCTCCCCAAGCCTCTGTTTCTCAACTGGAACAAAGAAAATAATAATAGCTAGACTCAAATTAGATAACATATATTAACACCCGGCACCCGGGTCAGTGCTGGCTGGATGGACTGGGGTGGGTGGGATGAGGGGTGCTAGACAGAGGGTCAGCATGCACCCCCTTGTCTTGTTCAGGACATGAAGCAGGCAGGTACATTCAGGGTTAGGCGTGTGGCCTTGCATTCAGAGGTCCTGGGTTTACATTCTGGCTCTACCACTTGGCACTAAACCCTTTTGGGCCTCCATCTGCTCATCTGTAAATTGGAACTAAAAACCGTACTATCTGCATCAGCAAGGGTTCATGAGATAATCATCAAGTCTTGATAAAGCTGGCATTTGGCACGCCCTCCGTGGCTGTCGGCTGCTATTAGATGTTTGGGAAATGACAGCAGGGGTTGGTGAGAGGAAGGTGAGTACTGAAAGGCAGCACGCAGAATGAAGCAGGACCCTAACAGGCTCCCAGAGGTGTGGTCCTCACACTTCAATTTCGTGAGACATTAGTGGGGCTCTGCTAGGTGCAAAGCATCATGTGAAGTTCCAAGAGGGGTTCTGAAAGAAGGAAAAAAATGTCCGGGGAGTGGGAGAGTGATGAACGTAGAAAGTAGCTATAATATAAACTTGGCACATAGTATGGACTCAAAAAATTATTTGTGGAACTGACAAAAAGGTTTCCAGTCCACCGCGCAGTGTGGGGGAGGTGCTCTGCTTTCCCAAGTCAGTGAAGCCAAATGAAATGATAGCCCAGCTGCCTTGCCTGGGCCCGGGCTGGTAGATGGAGAGAGAGAGAGGGCCCCTCTAGGTTTGGGGGTGCACAGAGGGGCTGGGTCCTGTTGCAACTGTTCTCTAACAGCTGCCTGGCCAGAACCCTGGGAACCAGGGCTTCCTAATGAAGTGTCTTTGAGGGAACTCTTCCACCTTGTGACCAAAGGGTGTTGTGGCTCCAGCAAGCTGACCCAGGGGCTTAACCCTATGCCTTCCTTGGCATGGTGCTGGGTCATTCCTGGAATGTTCTGGGTGAGGTGACCTAAGAATGGTCAGGGAGAAATGCAGCCACTCCAAGTGGTAAAGTTGGGACCAGTTGCTTCTTCCAAGACTTCAGGACTAGGTGCTGGAAGCAGATGTTCTGGGCTGTGTGCAGAGCTGAGCGGGGGGGTTGGGGGGGTGCTCTGGCAGACACCCCCTGCTTTTTGAAGCAGTTAGATTCCCTGGCATAAGAGATAACATCTCAGCTGTTGACTATAGTTAGTCAACTATAGTTAGGGGAATGATCCTGTGGAGCCATAATCTGGAAGTTAAACCACCTCAGCTCTCCCCTAGCACCAAGCAAGCACATCCCTGGCCTTTCCTACTGGCATCTGGAGCCCCTTGCCCCAGCCCAGCATCCTCACATGCGACTGGCAGCAGCCTGGCCCAGGCTGCAGGTGCATTCAGAGGCAGTGGGTCCTGCTGCTTCCACGCCTAGCTGAGGCAAGGCTGAGAAATCCAGTTCCCCCGTGTGGCAGGGCACACCGAAGAGCGATCCAGGAGCATGGAATCCTGATAACTTTTGCCCTATCAAGGCTGTGTTAGGATGAATGACATAACTCATGTGAACAGCTGGCAGCGGGTGGCACTTAGAAGGCTCGCAGTGAAGGCTGATTGCGGTTGGAGTGATAACTGTGATAAGTACTAAATAGGATCTGTTCCTCCGAGAAGAGAGAGGATGAGCCACAACTGGACTTCCTGCAAGGAAGCCTGGGGTGGAGGGGAGTGACAGGAGAGCCAGCCACAGGCCTTTGCGAGTTCAAAGGGCACCTGACCAGGCTGGATCATGGCGATCTGCCCTTTTGGTCACCCCGGCACCACTTTCAGAATTACCTGAGCACCGGCCCCTGTCATGATCAAAGAACATGAGACTAAGACGCCAGCCTAAGTTCTGACTCTACCATTGGGCAAATTGTTTAACCTCCTTAGTACAGCTTTCCTGCCCCACTGGGTTGGCATCAAATGAGAAAAAGAAAGATCTCCAAAAAGATCTCTCAAAACATCAAAGCCCTCTCGGAACACACGCAAGTATGGCTATGAGAGAAGTTTCTTTTAGAAACTCATTTGGTAAGATAGAGGTTCACTTGTGTTGCTCGATGCCTGAAGGTGGGTCTGACAGCCCCCTTCTCTCCCCCCAGGCACCCGTGACTCAGGGACAGTAGAAGCGATAGGGGAGGAAGAGGAAGTGATTCCGATAATGGCTCGGAAATAATGCACGGGAGAGCCCAAAATTTGGAGTTTTTTCAACTCAATCCCTTATGAGCTTGATGGGACTATTTAACCCTAAGGCTCCTCTGTTTGTTAATCAATAAAATAGGGAGAAGATTGGGGTGTTTAAATTCAATAAGCACATGGAAAAGCACTTTGTAACTTACAAAGTGCCACCCAATGAGTGTGGGTGTGTGTTTAGTCACTGCCAGTGACCAAGGCGAAGAGGACAGAGGTCCCCTCCCCATACCCCCCACTTCTCCCGCAGTGGTTCTCCTTGGGCACTTCAAGAGATTCAATCTCCTGAATCCCCAGTGACTGGGGTAGAAGCTCTGACCGTCTCTCTCTAGCCACCCACCCTGGTGAAAGAGCTTTCTCTTTTCTGTGCCTGAGTTGCCTCTCCTTTAAATGAAGGGGCTGAGCAGGAGAGCCAACCAGTTCTGGACTTTTAGGTGCTTTGTGTTCTTGCCTTACAAGCTTAACATTCAATTTGTTGAGGTTTCACATTTATTGGAAAAAATAAAGTGCCAGTGTGTGTGTGTGCGCGTGTGTGTGTGCACGCGTGCGTGTGAGAGAGAGAGAAGGGATGGGGACAGAGCAGGCTGTCGCCTGCCCCAGGCTCCTCACTTGTCAGGAACGGCCCTGCCCACCACCTGGGGGGGAGAGTTGGTTGGCGCCCAGGAGTCCTAGCAGATGCAATTCCAATTTAGCAACAAGAAGAAGTCCTCTCCAAGGCAACCCAGGCGAACACACCGCCCACTGGGCAGGACTAAAAATACACCCGCAGGGTTTCAGCGTCACACCTGAAATAAAAATACATCCAACCAGGAGCTGCTGGCTTGCTCTCCCCCACCCCACTCTGCTCTCTCCATCTGGTGTCTTCCAGGGAAGAGAAGTGGAGGGCTGGGCGAGCACTTCCTTCACGCCCACACCCCTCCCTCTCCGACCCTGCCAAGCCCCCACCCTACATACACCCCAGCAGAGCCCCAAGACAGGTCCTTTTGTAGCAACTGTGGCTTGAAGCTGCCAGATGGCAAAATCTGGTCTGAGTCCCGAGTAGGGATGAATTTTGAGCCTGCAAGAACTTTAGGCTCTTGCCTCAGAACCTTCATTCCCATAGTTAGTGCTTACTTCATTCATTCATTTCCTCCCATTCACTGATTCACCAAATATTTATTGATCCTCTGCTGTGTGCCACGCACTGTGCTTGACCCTAGGGGAGTCAAAAAGAGAGAAGAGGAGATCATGGACTAGGGGAGCTCAGCATGTGGTGGGGAAGACAGAACGGTGCACAAATGATAGTTAGAATTTAATAAGTGTCACAAGGGAAATAAAAATAAATTTTTATTGGCAGAGCTTTTCTGGTTAAAAAAAAATGAGGTTCTGAGTTCTGATAAATTGTACGTTGTTGCCTCTCCTCCTCCTCTTTCTGTGCCTCTATTTGAATTGGCATGTGGGCTTGTTTTCCCTGCCAAATGAGTCAGTGGAGATGGGAATATAAATGTATTGGAGCGGATGGTGTCAATGTTGCTCTGAATAAAGAAAGGTGCCCACACACCATTCCAGGGAAATGGAACAGCATTAATTGATAGCTTACTAAGTGCCAGACACTCCACATTTCTTCATCTAAGCCATACAATAACCTACGTGGTAGGTGGTGTTCTTCGTGGTGTGTAAAGAAGGAAACTGAGGCTCGGAGAAATCAGTAACTTGCCCCAAAGTCACACAACTGTCTGACTCAAAGTCTGTGTTTTGCAATCTAAACCATCCAGCCTCTCCCCCTAAATTGTGAATGAGGTCAAGGAGGAGACCCCAGAGCACTTCTATGCTGTTTCCCTTGCTGTAAAGGCCCACAGGGAAGCCTTCATTGAAGGGGAGGCATTTTGAGCTGGGTCCTGAAGATTATTAGAAGGACAGATAGAGATGCAGAACAAGCAACTCAGGTGAAAGGAACAGCAGAAGCCAGGAGAGCATAGAAGTCCGGCTTGCCAGAGCTAGTGGGGTCCTTCTGCTCTCCCTCTCACTACCGCACTCTCTGCTGAGCCTGTCAAGGAGCACCTCAGGCCTGAGGCCACCCCATGAAGCAGCAGGGTGTTCATCCTGTTGTGCCTTTATTTCCTCAGCATTCAGGAGAAATTTCACTACTGATCTCAGAGGGAATGCTTGTAATGCACCTTCTGGCCATGGAGAGGTGCGCTAGAATCAGGCAGGGGGCTGTCTTGGACGGTAGCTCTAGGATTTCTCTCCCTGATTGTATGATCCCAGTGACCTCTGACCTATAAAACTAGAAATAAAGGGCCAATGCCTGCCCCTGGGCAGATTTTCCAGGGTGATAGGCCTTTGGCAACTAAGCTCCCACCGTGTGCCTCAGCAGGTAACTGCTTGCCCATCTAGTTGGCCAACAGACTAGTGTCCTCTGGAGCAGTCTCACCCTGATGAGGCCTCTGTTCCCACTAGCTTGCCACTGAAAATCTCCACCCAGAAATGTTGCTTTCCTACTATTCATTCCACCCTCTGAACCATCCATCCATTCTTACCCCAGCCAGGAAGGGCCCTGAGGCTCTGACACCCCACTTGCCCCTTCCCCATTCGAAGCAGCAGCCAGGGCTCAGGGAGGGGGTGAGCGCTGACCCTGGGCCTCCTCTGCCCACCTTCCTGCAGCTGGATGAGTCTGGGCATGAGGTGAGGTATAGAATGGGCCTGGGGGCTCCAAGGTCAGTCACTGGGAGTGGAGGTGGACAGCAGGGCAGGCTGCCACACACTTGGCTGGACCCATAATGAAGGTCCGCAGTCCTGGCCAAGGTCACAAGGGAAGAGATGCCTGAGAGGCTCTGAAGAGGCAGAGTGGCTGACTGTGAATCACAAGATTTATCACGCAGAAAGAACACTACTGTCTCCCGCTGCCCGTGACCGACCTCGAAGCCCCCTGCCCCTAGGTGGCGGGGCTGTTTCTGCCTAGGTGTCTATTCCCTGTCTCTCGTGCTCTTTGTATCTTAGCCTCTCCGCACTCTGTATTTGTGCCTCCTTCCTCTTTCCTGTCTCTGCTTTTCTCTTTCTCGCCCTCCTCAAAGCAGCAAGAAGTGTTTTTAAAAATTGTTGTTAAA
The DNA here is from genome assembly GCA_004024925.1 of Scalopus aquaticus. Classification (NCBI taxonomy): domain Eukaryota; kingdom Metazoa; phylum Chordata; class Mammalia; order Eulipotyphla; family Talpidae; genus Scalopus; species Scalopus aquaticus. Next base: position 12,416 of record PVIJ01001194.1, on the reverse strand, counting down.
ATGCAGATTGCCCGCATCCTGGCCCCCAAACTAGGCGCTGTAGGCCCCCAATTTGAGTGAAAAACACAAAGGCAAAGGAAGGAAGCAAAGCAGAAAAGAGTTCAACTGTCTTTCCTTGAGTCCTTTTAACAAAGGGAAATGAGCTTCCATCCTGTACAGGAACTTTAAGTCCCTGAAGAAGTTGTGGTCTTCATTCCGGATCTTTGAAAATGTTATGGAAACCTTTCACCCAATTTATATCCGGAATGTCACCCAATTTGTATCCGGAATGTCTGTGTTGGGGTGTCGAGGAGCAAACAGGCTGTATTGAACCTCTCCTGCCTGAGGGTGCTCTCAGGGGCCTGACTGGAAGTGGGGGAAGGAGGCGAGCTCACTTTGCCCTGAAGTAAAAGTGGGGCTTATTCACAAGGGGTCTCTGCCTTTCTGCTACTAGAGAAAGGTCACGTTCCCTTCTCAAAGGGCTTCAGCCAAAATCCCGCTGACTCTAATCTGCTCTCCCAGGGGGGCAGCCCCCCCACATGCTAGCCCCAAACTGGGCATTCCAGTCCAGAGAATTTGGGTGATGTGGAAAACTCCAAGGCAGAAATGTCAGAAGTAATTAAACCAAACGATGGGTTAAACCCCCATAGAAATCAGCACATCTGGTTTAATCACCTTCTTAAGCTAGCACAAGGCTGCAGGTCTGTGGAGGGGTTCTTTATTTCTTTGGATCGTTAACAGGAACTGCATATCTTGAGCTTGATTTGGGTTCCGATGCTCCTGGGGAGAGGTGAGGAGGACGAGGTTGGGGGGAGGGACTCAGGAAAGAAAAAGGAAATAAGAAACGTGTGAGACCATCCCTTCTTCCCTCTCTCGCCAGCCCTGGCTCTGTCCGCTCACAGCGAAGCCACCCGCCCTCCTGGCACCCAGGCAGGCAAGAGGCACAGTGCTGAATGTGCTAAATTAGGCCATTAGAGAAATTCATTTCTCTTTATTAGTCTGTGTCAAATCCTTTTTATTAGTGGCTGGAAACGACCTCTCTTCTGCAGTAAAATGTCATGCCAGTTCACTCCTTTTATTTGTTCTGCACTGTCGAGGCTCAAACTCTCCCTGAATCAGTGCGGCAAGATTTATTTCCTCCAAATTTTGAACGGCTTAAGAGAGATTGGGGTGGAGGGGGCGGTCAGGTGGGAGGCACACAGGAGAAGAAGAGCAGGAAAAGATCAGGGAGGGAGAAGGTAAGCTCTTGTGGAAGTCAGATGCCCTTGGCTCTTTGGGACTAACGTCTCATGGCCACCTCTCGTATCTGGTTCACCGTGGTCTGGGACTGGGTTTCTAGCCTCCGGAGGGTCTGGAGCCACAATGGGGGAGCTCAAGACAGCGGGGAGGGACTCCTGAAGACCCATGTTCTAGTTGGGCAAACTGAAGCTGGGCGAGCCCAAGAATAACTGAACCAGTATCCCACCTCCAACTGGAAATCCTTCTTGCCAGGTGGCCGAGGTCCTTGCCGTCCTCCCCCTCCCCCAAGCCCAAGCCTGCAACTTTGGCTGCTGGAAAGGACTCCTTGAGGGTGACTTCCAGACTCCTTTCCAGTCCTATGGAGGAGGCTTAGAAATACAGGTCAACCCTTAGGGAGGCATAGGCTGGGCAGCTGGGACTGGCCAGGGGACAGCCGTAGAGAAACACACGGCATGACTGCCACTGAGTCCTTGGGAAGCAGCCTGTTTCTCAGTGGATGGTGCCTCAGAGGCCCCCAGCTTAAGGTAGCAGGTAGCAGTCGTAGTCCAAGTTTATTGGGGATCCAGACAGATAGAGCTTGGGAACCGCAGGTAAGTCCCTGGCCCTGGGTCTGGCTCACATGAAAAGCTGCAGGTAAGCTCAGGCGCCATCTGAGCTCCTGGACTCAGGGATCCAGATATCAGGGTGGGTGGAAGCAAAGGCAGGAGCCTGGGGAGGGTGGGATCTGAGGAGGGAGGATTTGGAAGCTGCTGGTGTGTTTCAGGTGGGGAGGGACTGGCGCGCATTTCGGGTGAGGAGCAGCCGGAGCTAGGTGGCCGTGCAAGCATCCGTGAAGCCTGCTCTGCGCTCCAGGGACCTTGAGTAAACTTGGGGAGGAAGACAGTAATCTGAGGGATAGTAGAAGTCATAGAAAACACCCCCAGGTGCTCCGCACACACATACCCATCTCAGATCGTGCAGATGAGAGGTTTATAAAAGGGACCCTGGCTATGGTTCTGCTAGGTGGGTGCACTCTGTTCCCCAGTGTAGGAGACAGTGCTTCCCATGCACCCCCAGCCTCTTGAAAGCCCAGCTCTGAGTCCTGTCATCAGGTTTCCTGCTCACCTCTGCAATCTCTTCTCCCTCCATTTCCCTCCTGTCTTCATCGATCCAGTCACTCTGGTTTGGATTTTGTTTCAGAAAGGTGTCAAGCCCATTCCTATCACATGTTCTTTGCTTTTTCTCTGCTTGGAAGCTTCGTCCCTCAGATCTTTGCATGACTGCCTCATCACCATTCAAGGCTTCACTTAAATGTCACCTCCTCAGAGAGGACCTCCCTGATTACTCTAAGTGAAGTTTCTCCCTGCAGGAAAAGGACAATCACAGAGGAGACCACCTTCTTCTCCCCACCCCAACACTAGAGCTAGTAGCTACAATACTCAGTCAGGAGCAGATCCCTCTTCCTCCATGCCACACAACATGCTGTGACACAGAACACACACTCACACAATAAGTTTACATCTGTAAACTATAAAGCAGAGATCTGCACACCAGTTCTGGACCCACAATCTGCGTATGGACAGCAGGTAGAACCCCACGTGTGCTCACACAGGAACACATAGGACCGACGATCATACAACACTCACACTCACTCCCTTGACAGCCCTCATTCAACCCAGGTGCACACTAGTGCACACGCACACACACACACCAGCACCTCTCCACACAGCTGCCCACCCTCCCTGTAACCAGCGAGAGGCGCAAGCGGTGACCAGCGGCTGCTTGGGGGTTGGGGCCAGGGCTGCACCCCCACCACCTGGCACGATGCTGCGGATTATTAGTTCCTGGTAATTTAGTGCCCTTGTACAGAGTCGATTTGTGCCTTTCATTCCTAATTGATCTAGTGGCTGTTTAAATGGCAGCAGGCATCTGTTGAGAGTAGGAAGGTTCATAAGGCGCAATAATTCATAACACCGTCTGGAATTTGCCTTTCATGTCCCTCAGCTAAACCACTGCAGGGCTCTGCTTAAATTACAGCCACTGAGGCTTTCTTTGGTATTCCACTCAGGGCCAGGAGAATCTTGCATTAAACTGGGATCAGGTTAGATTAGACTATAATATGCTTCGGTATTAGTTGCTGCAAATGAAGACTTAGACTGGAGTTTAACCCCTTCACCTGGTTTTCTCTTTGTCTTCAGCCCGATGGCTAAGCTAACCCATTGTTTTCCCTAACAGGCAAGAAGAGTTCTGCTGGCAACTTGGGGCTGCAGATGGGTGACCCTTAGATATTAGCAGTGTAGGTGTAGGTGCATGGGGAGCGCAGTAACCCAGCCTGCAGCTTCGGGGCCTCGCTGTTTCTGCATTAGCTCCCAAATGAGGGTTGGGAGATAGTGTTTTGGGCAAACTCTGCCCGTCAAGCTGCACCTCTGAAGCCAGAATTTATACCTTTTCTTCCCCTTCATCCTCTGAGACTTCGTAAAATGACCGGCAGGGTTTGAGTGTAAATGGAACAAAGCACGTCCTGTCTATCTGCCTAGAATTATTAGAATCCTGGAATGGGAAATCCCTCCTTGAAGGGATCCCTCCTTGATGGGATTTCCCATCTACCTACACACACAGGATGACTGGTCCTTCTCTGGGTGTGTTCAATCATAGTGTGCTGGAGGAAAAAAGCAGCCTGCTTTTCTTTTCAAGATTTACTGTGCTTTCCAATATGGTAGCCACTAACCATACGTGGCTACTTAAATGAGAAGGAATTAAAATTTAAAATTCAGGATCCTAGACCTGAGAGTCATATTTCACTTGTTGGTCCCCAGTGGTTAGGGGCCACCATATTGACAGCGGAGATTGTGTTCCATCACTGCAGAAAGTTCTATGGATAATTCTGGCAGAGGCCCGGGGGCCAGGCTCAACTTACTTACCTCTTCCTCTCCCAGCACAGAGAGTTTAATCAGAAAATGAGAAAAACCAGAGAGGGATGTGCAGAGGCTCTTAGGAAACCCAGTAGAAGGGGAATGGACCTCCAGACTCCAGTGTCAACCACCCATGCCAGCACATGAACACGTGCTGGGGATTCACACGTGCTGCAGAGAAATGAAAATAATCTGTGTGTATGCTTGCAAATAGGTACACACATTTAGCATACATATTTAAGAACAGACAGTGATGACAAAGGTAGGCTTGATTCCTGCCCTCAGTTAGCTCACAATCTAGTAGGGAAGGCAGATGATAAAGCAAGCAATTCACAGAGCTGTCAGCTTTCATTGGAGGGGAGGGGCCGCCAAGGAAGCTTCCCAGAGTTATTGACATCTAAGCTAAGACCCAGAGAGCCATTCAGGTAAGCTCTTCAGCTTCCACCACACAGCATAGGAACATACCCGCACACCCTCGCACGCACACACTCTTCATTCACTGAGTCACTGTCAGTCACCGAGTGTTACTTAAGTGCCTGCTGTGAGCAGGCAGGGCCAGATCCTAAGGAGACAGTGATCATTAAGAGAGGGGCAGTCTTGGAGGAAACAGCGAGCACAGAGCAATGCAAATAATCACTTCATTACAGTCGTGCTAAGTGCATGATGATGGAAAAGTGCTGGGAGATGGTGCACGTGTCACTGCGATATCTGACCTAACCCGAATCAACCAGCAGATGCAGAGCAGGCAGAGACATCTGCCCACCGCGTGGGGATGAGTATTCATCAGGCTCTCTCACACACGTGCCCCTGCACACACTCACAGCCCCCCTCAGCTGCCTTCAGACAGCCACTAATAGGTCTTGTTCAGAGCGTTCCTGGACACCACCCACATTTCCTTCCCTGCTTGACCTTCAGCCAAAAATGGACACCTATTTCTTCATCTCTCACCTAATATCCATGCAGCTGATCTGACTAAAGAGACCACTTAGGCAGCCAGTGGGGAGGCCCCAGGAACCAAAGAAGCTCTCCAGGCCAGGGTGTGAAATGCTGCCGTCTAGGCTGCTCTTGGGCGCTGGGGACGTTCTCAAGGAGTGGGACTTTGGGAGAAGACATGATGGGAATGTGGGGAAGGGTCCCTGGTGGCTTCTGAGCCCGACCAGCAGCAGGTCTCTGTGTGTGCGCATGTGTGAGCTCTTGATGTCCCCGCAGGCACCCTCTTTTCCCGCTCCTGACGCTGCTGTTTGAGAAATGTGAACAGGCCACCCAGGGCTCTGAGTGCATCACCTCCGCCAGCTTTGATGTGGACATCGAGAACTTTGTCCACCAGCAGGAGCAGGAGCACAAACCCTTCTTCAGCGATGACCCAGAACTGGACAATCTGGTAAAGCCCCTTCAACCCCCACCTTGACTAGGGTGGTCGTACCCACTGATTCCCACCCTAGAAATGATCCTTTCATTCATTCAATAAACAATTTTGCATGCCCCCGGGTGGGGCAAGTAATAGACACGCACTCTGGCAGCTGAGAACTCTGAAGTCTCTTAAATCAGGAGTTGCATGCACAGATCCTGCTCCCAAGACCGCCCCTGCTCTGCCCACCCGGCTCCTGCATCTCACCCCGCCCCCCACCTGCAGTGCAGACAGGAGAAAAGGAGCAGCCTAGAAGCCAGAACGTCGGGGTAGCAGTTCTAAGGGCGGCCATCCTGGCACATCAGTAAACCTGTCGTGGGCTGTCAGCTCCAAAGAGGAGCTGATGATTGGGGTGCTCCAGGGTGGGGAAGAAGGATGACAGGCATACTCAAGCACTTTAATGGAAAGGTCTAGAGACACAGTCACATTGAGAGAAAGCGCAGCAGAGGTCCTGCCCAGTTAGGGAAATGAAATAGCGCAGGCTCCCCAACCTAGCTCGTCATCCAAATCATCATGGCAGTTTAAAAATATACATTCCCGGGTTCCCCCACCTGGAAATTGTGATTCAGTAAGTCTGGTGGATCCTACGAATCTACATTTTTAGAAGTTTCCCTGGGCACTTGCAATCCTCCATAAAATCAGGTAATCACTGGGCTGGAGGACATCGGAAATTCTCTTGTAGCCCTGAGAATTCCACTGAAAGAGAGAGAAAGCAATAGAGATGCTGCCCTGTTCATTCATCACAATAAATTCCGGGCACCATGGAATTATTAACCATAATTCTTGATTTTTCCGTGGGTGGGTTACTCAGATTTTACACGGTGACTTTAGAAATTCTGCACAGCTCTCTCCCACAAATTGATAGATCAGAGCGCTAGCCTTTTGCATCCTGAGGTTAGCTGGTGCCTACTCCCAAAAGGAATCAGAAAGGCAAATGTGACTCTGAACAGGAAGGGAGGACACATGATGTGCTCACACACACACACACAAGAGCACACGCGTGCACAGGCACACAGGTGCACTGCAGAGTGGGTTGTTCTGTGTTGTGAGTTATCTACACGCTGCTTTGCTCAAGAGCTGAATACAGTACTTTGTGGAGTTCAGGAGAGCTGTGAGGAGAGAGCATCCTGGCTTGGGTGTGTGAAGTGTTGTAACTGGTGGCAAGTGTCTGGAGCAGGAACAGGCTTTGGCCAGAGCCTATGCACCTGCCTGGCTGCCGCCAGGAGTATTGGCATAGGTCTGTGCATGCCCCAGGCCCATCTCTGCTCACCCCTGGCCCCCTTTCCTACTGGGCTGGAGCAGCCGCGCTTCCCAGGAGCCCAGACCCCTGTCTCTAAGGTCCCCTGGGGAATTTTCCTGTGCAGGTTCTTCAGATGGTTGAATAGTAAGGGCAGGCTGGTCAACTCCTCAGAGTCTCCAACTGTGGCTGAGAAGTGTAGCTTTAGAACCTAAGGCAGCCATGCAGCCAGGGGATGAGACTGTCATTTCTGTGGGTACCAGAATCAACCTGGGGGTGCGGGTCCTCTGGCCTCACTTCACACAAAAAGAAACTGAAGCCTAAGCTGGTAGGCAGGAGACACCTAAAATCAGACTGGGTAATGTGATAGAATTTAAGCTTTCTTAAGATGCAGGGTCCTGGGGAAACAGACCTCACCTTCCTTGCCCACCACCGCTTGCCAGGAGGGCTATGGGAGCCCACCAGGGACAGCCTCCTAGTCCAGGACAGCCTGGAAGACTCCAGAAAGGTGACCACCTCGTGCAGTCTTCTCACCCATGCTAACTGGGTCTCTCTGGGTTCTGTTCACCCAAAGAATTGATTCCTTCACTCAATCCAGCAGAACTTGGCTAAGTGCCTGCTCCATGCCACGCCTGGCCTAGGTGTGTGTGTGTGTGTTGAGGAAACTCTCCAGGGGCCCCAGATGTCTGGCCTCCCCTGGCCGTCTGTGTCAGGCAACTGGGCTTAGAGCGGTCCAGTTGGTGCCGCCGTGCTTAGACTGACGTGGCCCTGATTTGCCCATACGAGTTAGCCACAGTGAGTGGCCCATGATTAAAACAGAGGTCTTTAAACAGAGAAAGCTGAAGAAGTACTTACCTAGTTTCACTGCCACTTTAATGATTTCACCCCTTTGAAGCTCGGTTTCCTCATCTGTAGGCCTCATACACCTAGCTCACCTGTAATTAAAAAAAAAATTAATGAGGTGGCTTGTGAAACTAAATGGCCTTTTAAAATGCACAGCACCCAGAAGGTTAATCTCAAGTGTAGTACCTCTAGGGTGAAGCATTCCAGCTTCCTGACCTCACCTGCCCATCAAAAAAACCTGGGGTGGCCAGAACCCAGAAACTTTATTTGGGGAGTCAAGGGGTGCCCTTTGCCACCCCATTTGTGGTCCTCTGTTAGGAGGGGGAGATGAAGAGGCCATCGCAGGAGCCATCATTAGAACAAGAATCATGTAGCCAGCACAGCCGAGACGCACATAATTAGAAATTAGAAAAAGGTCAGATCGCGTCATTATCAGCTCAATCAGCTGCCGAGTGCCACAGCCAGTTAATTTGGCATCTGTATTTTTTACAACCCCGCACACGTAGCCCAACGGACTGTAACTCTTTATCCGGACAGATATACTGCGCAGCAGAGCAGGGACATAAAATGAGAGACCCCAAGCAAATGGGCTGAGATAATTGAGAGATTTATTTTTTATATATATGTGTGTCGGGGCAGCTTGCCTTTGCCCTTGAATGTTGACTTTCATAGATGGGATTGTCAGGAGGACACTGGGGTCCCCCAAAACTTTGTTCCAACCTGGGGCCCCCATCTCACCCTGACCCTGCTTTCCCGCTAGCCCCTGGTCCCCCCAGGCCCACATTTGAGCATGAATTCTCCCACCTCCAGATCCTCCTCCCTCTTCCAGAGTCTCACGTGCTGCCTTCCTGTTCCAAGGCTCTCCCAGACATGTTCCCACGGGAAGGGCTGCCCGCATCCTCCCAGAGCGACCCAAAGAGCAGAGGGCCTTCCAGATTGCGGGACTCCCAGGGAACATACTTCTCTGGCTAGCCAGCTGCTCCTCAGCCCCCTGGGCTGGGAGGAAAACTTAGAATCACACACAATTGGGGGAAACACAACCATAGGAGCAAGGCCATTTTATAGATAGGGACACTGAGGTCCAGAGAAGGGAAATGACTGGTCAAAACCCAAACCCAGTCCTGCCCACTCCTATTGGGCACCCCTTTAACTGCATCGCCCACCTCTCTTCCTCCTGGGGGAAATAAAACTCCCGTTTACGGATAGTACCACCACCATCTCCCCCCCACACAGTCTCCCTGCATTGTAATGGGGTGGCTTTCCACCACTACCCCTATAGTAGCCAAGCTGGCTAGCACCCCTGGTTAGCTCCCCGGAGATGCCCTTCACTCCAACTCCCACCCCACCCCTAGCCTCCAGTGCTCACCAGGCCTATTATTCATCTGGCCAGGCAGCCTCTGACTGGCAGTCTGTAAAGTTTGTAAAATTTGCAAGTTCCCCAAACCCCTTTGAAAGGTAAAAGCTTTTTGTTTTATAAAATCTGATTTACGGGCCCCCAGTGCAGGGCCAAGGTTTTATATATTATGCAAGATTTCAAACCGAGGCTGTAAAACGTACGGTTTCAGTTTCATGCACGGAATTTTTTTATGTGTAAATTTTTTAACATTTATGGGGCACGTTTTAATGAGACTCTGGTGTGGCTCGAGGGACAGATTATGGCTGTCTGACCGCAAAGCCAGCTCCAAAATGGGCCCCCACCCCGCTAGGCCCCTGAGCCCACTCTGAAGAGGCAGGGCCGGAGGCTCTGAATAAGAAGTCACAGGAAGGAGTCAGCTGGAGCGCTGGGCCCACAGAGACGGGGGCCAGCCTCATTCATTCACTTCAGCCTCAGTGCAGACTCTGCCCAGAGAGGAGCAGAAAATCCTGCAGTGGCCAGGAAAGGGAAAGATAAGAAGAATCAATGCCAGTGATAATTAGGATCTGTCCAGCACTTACTAGTGGCTTGGCTGTTCCAAACACTCTACCTATGTTATCTTCTGTAATCCTCTTTTCAAACCTGCAAGGCCGGTGTTATTGTTACCCCCTATTTCAAGATGAGACGATTAAGAGGCAGGTGAAATCCCTCGTTTAAGATAACAGCTCAGGTAAGAGGCAGAGACAGGAGTCTCTGAGTCCCAGCGTCTGGGCCCCCCTCCCAGCAGTTGCAATGCTCTGCAGCTAATCTTCTCTTAGCACTTCCTATGCTCCAGGCCTTGTTTTTAGTTCTTTGCTAATCACACCACTGTAATCCTCAGTGCAACTCTGAGAGTCACTACTACAATCTCATTTTGACAGATGAGGAAACTAAAGTGCAAAGATGATGTGACTGTCCAGAGGCTCCCTATAGGTGGAAGACTCAGCCTCCCAAACCCATTGTTCGCAAGTTCCCTGCTTTGCAATTTAATTCTCACAATAACCCCTTGAGGTAGTTATTATTCTCCCCACTTTCCAGAGGCAGAAATCAAAAGCTAAGAACTCAATGTTCCTCCGTTACAGGGACTGGAATTCGCACCACGTGGGGCTAACTCCCAGATACCACCTTCTTTCCTCTGTAGCATGTGACTTCTCCCCCTTCTGAGGACTTCAGGGGGACATGCCACTTTATTGACTTAAACGTGATTTAACTTGCTATGCACAGTGGTTGCCAGCAAATGCTCATCCTACCCTCCAACCATTTGGGAGTAGTTCAGGCCCTGGTATTCACCCTTCTTCCATGTCCCATCCCCATTCCTTGTGGCAGTGAGCCCACACTTCCCACTGGTCAGGCTGTGCTGATCTCGTCTGGAAAATTTTCTGTCTTGACTTTGGCTTTGGCCGCCCTGTTGACCTGCAGGAAATATCGGCGCACTTTCAGGAATTTGTGTTTATAAACTCCTTGGGTCTGTAAGTGAGGGGGGAAGAGTTCCTGCTTCCTGACTGCAGCAGCAGGAGGGGCTGAAAGGAATCCTCCCTCCAGAGCAAGGCTGCCTCCCTAATTGCCGCGTGCAATTTAGCAGGTCACCTAATCTCTGAGCCTCATCTCCTCATCTCGAGGAGAGTGATAATATTTTTTGCGTGTCCCTGTGATTATCAGACTCAGATGAGATCACGGAGAGAAAAGCATTTCGTAAATTATAAAATGCTATATATAAAAATGTTTTGAAAGGTAAGGATTTATTACTCTCGAGTGAAGAGGCCAGGATGCTAGAAGAGAGGCCACTTTTTAGAAAGGAATTTGATGGTGGAGTGAGAGACACGTTGGCATAAAGACTTGACATTTATTGAATAGCTGCTATACACCCAGAACATTTACAGACATCATTTTATTTCGTTTTCAGAACTCTACAGTGTAAGAATTATTATCATCTTAAATTTTACAGATAAATTTAAACCACAGGTTCAGAATACCCAGGCAGGAAAGCATGGTTTTGGGGGATAGCATGCCATGTGACTTCATAGAAAATGAGAATGTCCAGTCCTGCCTACTTTTCTGAGACAGTGGTATGAGACTACGATGTAAGTTTATGTCTTATTTTACTTTTTGGAAGAGTACTTCTTAGGAGACAAGGACTGTTTTCTTTATTCTGAAAGAGAAGGGAGGAAGAAGAGCTGAAAGATGAAGCAAAACTTGGGGAGAGGAATTCAGGACACAGCCATTACCTTTGATTGTGATACTAAATGTAATGGAATCATTCTTGCTGTGGAAGATTTGGCATAACATTTTACGTGATGCTGATCACTTAGAAAAATATTTTAATGAATCAGAGTTTGATTCTAATGTATAGGCAAAAACTCAGAATTATAAACACATGGGCTAACGGTGAGGATTACTGAACATAAATATAGAAGAAAAACTGGGAATAATTATTTTCCCACTAACTGCATATGGAATAGCATTAGTGAAACCAACAGGAAGTTAAGAATTGTTAAGAGGTTTGAAAAGTATATACATTTGCTTCTCTGTGGTTTATAAGGCATGTTCAGATTATTATCTCCCTGAGCCCTTATCAGATCTTGTGAGTTAAGGATGATGATTGTCCCCATCTTACAAAGAAGGAAACTGAGGCCCAGAGAAGTCATGGAACTGACCCAATGTCACCCAATTTGCAAACAGTAGGCCTGGCCTCAAATCGACTGTAAACCCCACAGGCTTTTGCTGCGCTGATTCTGGACAGCTGCCTCACACGAACCGCATTGTCCATCTTTTTCTCTTACAATGAGCAGGTCCTACATATTCATTGCCTTGGAATATCATTATGATTTACTCTCTCTTCCTAAATCTTTAAATCAAGTCTATTATCCCATAAAAAATGTAATACTCCAACTGTGTGTTATTAGACCAAAAGATAGGGCTGCTTCTGGCCACTGTGCACCAGATCTAGTTTAAACAATTGTGTGAGTATTTCACTTGAGTAAAGCAACTCTGGGTGGATTTTACCTTTTATTTTCGTTTGCTTATTTGTATTTTATGACTCTTTTTATGATAAGTATTTACTGACTCTCTTTGAATAGATGTGTATATTTTGTGTGTGAATGTGTGTGCATAACTACATGAAAAGATTTAAAAATAATTGAATAAATAAATATTGATTTAAAATGAAAAGTCCATTAAAGGACTGGACTAACCCAATGTATGGGTTATAGTAAGTGGGTTATAGTAAGACTATAGTAAGACTCGATTCTTATTGAACCAATAACATCAAATTAAGGGAGGTTGTATTGGAGGAGTTCCTGATGTTCTTGGTGCCTACAGAGTAAGCACTTTCTTTTTTTTTTTATTGTTATTTATGTCTTTACATTTTGTATTCCCCTTGGGCAGCCCACCACCAATTCACCCGTGATCCATCTCCATGGTCCCCTG
>PVIJ01001193.1:177129-215127 GCA_004024925.1 Scalopus aquaticus | reverse complement strand
GAGGAAGGAAAAGGGCACAAAATGGAATAGAAAAGAACACAAGGGACCATGGAGATGGATCACGGGTGAATTGGTGGTGGGCTACCCAAGGGGAATACAAAATGTGAAAGACATAAATAACAATAAAAATATATATTATATTAAAAAAATGTACTCTTCCTTCTAGGAGGCAGAGTTATCTACAGCTTCAGCACTTACTGCATGTAGTTAAAGCTCATGACTCACAATGTGGTTTTCAATTGCTGATAAATCACTGCAGGTGGCTTTCATAACCTACAGTTTATAGGGTCCAAAATATGGCAAGTTTATGATAAGAAAAACCAAAAACTCTAAATCTGAACTAAAAAATGATAACAACATAAAAGAAAATCCCAGTCCTTAAAGTTTCAAAACAAGGTTTTTGCCATTTATAGTAGGGATGAAATAGGATTTCTACATTCCAGAAAACAGGAGGGAGGTTGCAGGGTATAAGAGCTAAAGGCATGAGCTCTGGAACTTGGCTCCAAACTACAGTAATTCCCTCCTTGGCTTTCCTGCTTTTGCCCTTGCTCTCCAGGAGTCTAAACTTGACATGGCAGCCAAAGGGACAGTCTTTTAAAATACAAGGCAGACCCTATTTAATAACAGGGTTATTTGCACCTAGGTTATTTCACTGAGAATTATATATGGAGAGTTATATATATGTTGTGTGTGTTGGGGGGGGGGCTGTATATTTTCTCCTGAATACCTTTTCAACAGGTCCCCCTCTCACTCAGAACAGAAGTCAAAGAAGTAGGGCCTCCCTGGTGGCACAACGGGTTAAGTGCAGCACTGTGGAGCTGTCAGCGGAGTTGTCAGTGGCTGCTATGGAGTTTGATGCCCAGCCTGCCGGGGAGATTCCCACATGGTGCAGCAGACCTCTCCTGTCTCACCCCCTGCTCCCCTCAGCAGTGTATTTTGGTAGATCTGCCTGTTCTGCTCCCCACTTTGTCTCTGGTGAACCCTCTTGCTGCCCCACGCCTCTGGTCTGTACCCTAGCTTGTATATATAAATAAATAATTCTTTAAAAAAAATTAAAATTGCAACTTTCGGGTGCGGCAGACCTCTCCTGCCTCGCCCGCTGCTCGCTCCCCTCAGCAGTGTATTTCTGATCTGCCTGTTCTGCTCCCCGCTCTGTCTCTGGTGAAGCCTCTCACCACCCCACACCTCTGACCTGTACCCTAGCTGTATGTGTATATATATATATATATATATATATATAAAAAAAAATCTTAAAAAAAAAAGGTGTTTTTTTAAAAAAAAAAAATTGCAACTTTCGGGCCTCCCTGGTGGCACAACAGGTTGTCACAGCACTATGAAGCTATCCAGAGCCACTGCAGCACGAGTCTGATACCTGGCCATGGAGGTAACCCATAAGGCGCAGCAGACCTCTTCTGCTTTGCCTGCTGCTCCCCTCAGCTGTGTACGTCAGGGATCTGCCTGTTCTGCTCCCCGCTCTGTCTCTGGTGAATCCTCTCACCCCCTCACACCTCTGGCCTGCACCCGAGCTTGTATGCATAAATAGATATTAAAAAAAATCTGCAACTTTCTCCTTTCCCCTCCTTAGCACTTATTGGGCAATACACAGTATATTTTTGCTTATTAATCATATTTACTATCAGTCCTTCCCACAACAGTATAAGATCTACGAGGGCAGGGACTGTGTTTTCTTCACTTTCATATTTTGGTACCAGGAACAGAGCCTTGCACATAACAGAGGACCAGTAAGCACTTCAGAAGTGTATTCCCCCCCCCCCCCGCCCCCGGCTTTGCACTCACTTGGCAAGCCCTCTCCTCCTGCGTGAATGAGTCATAAACACCAAGTCCCAGGTGTGGGCTGCTCATGGCACTTCCCTTATACAAGGTAAGCACCTTGACAGCAAGGCTAACACATCTGCTGAATGGCAGAGAGAGGTTTGTTAAGCAGTATGCAGGGGGTGTGAGGAGGCGGCATGGTCAAAATTTCATTCATCTACCGGCAACAGGCAAAGTCCAAAATGTTGTATTATTTCTTATGCTAAAAGGAAATAGAGAAATTATACCAGCCGTAATAGGAATGTAGTCTTCCCCCACTGGAACCTAATGCCAGATCCTGACCATGAATTCAAGTAGTCACAGAGTTTCTGCCCCATCTCAGGTACTCACAGGGAGGAACCTTGGAGAACACCACCAATGTGGGTCTGGCCTCCTAGAGCCTGCAGTCTGTTGGGGAAAGAGTAGCTGTAATCACACACAGCTTGACTGTGAGGGAGGCTAAGAAGGAAATGGATGGGCGCCATGTCACAGAATCAAAGGCCTTCATGTGTGCATGTGTGAAGAACCACTTTAGCAGAGGTTCAGAGGAAAATTTATTAAAGTGCAGTAGGGATAGCATGGCGGTACCTAAGCATAAGGAGGACAGAGGCCTTCCTGGGAGGAAAAGACTTGGCAGGTTTGAGGAACTGATGCAGGGCAGGGCGGTCTGAGCTCATGGTGAGGAAGAGTGAGGGCACTGAAAAAAGAGATGGCAGCACCCAGGAATTTGTTCTCCGCCTCCCTTTACTCCTACTTTTTGTACTGTTAGAATCATTTGGCCAAGATTAGAGAGTGTTGAGACAAGGAACCCAACGACTCAGTTGAGTTCCTCAGTAGTTAAATAAAAAAAACAGGATTGGATGGAGAGGGCAGGAGAGCAGGATAGAAATAAACATCACTGGAGCACCAAAGGGAGAACTGGACACTATATCTAAGTTACCTGTAATGCCTTTGCCCTCTTCCATGGGAAACAGCATTTAACAATATTTTTAGGTAAAATCCTAAGGCAAACAAACAGTCCCCAGTTTATAGATAAAAAGAATTCACTAGCACTTCACAAAAATCAGCTTTTAACCACTCCAAATTTCTAGTTTAAAAAGTCTACAGGTAAATGGGTATTTCATGGTTTATAAATTATATCCACTAAAACTGTTAATGAAAACATGTCTGTGAGACCTATGAAAAGATGAATGATGCCAAGACAACCCAGTGAAACTGAGTAAATGGTGAAGGAAGAGAGGTAAAGCATCTCAAAATGTACTGGAGCCAGCTTGAAGGGGCTTCTACTAAACAAATTTGGAAGAGTTTATCAAAAAGAATAATGAATATCACTAGTTTCAAGCCCCTAAGTAAAATCTGAGTTCACAGTACACACACACACACACAAAAAAAAAAAAAAAAAAAGAGGGAAAAATTCATTTTCCTCCAATGGAGATGACTTGAACGCCAATTTCTCACTTTAAACTAGGAATTAAAGGGAAACAAATAGTTTACCATATTTTGTAGAAGAATGGTGGCTAATAAATATAGAATGAACAAATTTATAAATCACCGCTTTATAAATGCAAATAAAATAATTTGATCATGTAAGAATTATCAATTGCTGAAAATTCCAGTAGGTGAAAGGCTAATGAAGAGCGGGGCATTGGTAAGACGTCCAAGTAAGTACTCCAGAGAGCACGTGCTAACTGCAAAAGGGAAAATGCAACTTTCCACAAAAATAACAAATTCAGCATCACTCATATTGAATATGAGGTATACAGCATCATGTATGAAATCGTCACACTAAAATATTTACCAGAAACTCTTCAGACATTTAAAACTCAACCCCCAGAATACAAGAAACCAAGGCAGAACAGGAGTTACCACCACGAGAAGACAATCCATGAGATAACAAGCCTGTTCTCCTTGAAAAATCAGGATCATTAAGAAAAAAATTAGTGAGGACTCATATTGATACTAAAGCCATAACCAACTGCAGTAAGTCAACATCTACATGGGTTCTACAAAAAAATTTGGGTTCTACAAAAAAAGACTATTAAAAAGAACTTTGACAACTGAGGTAGTCTCAGTGTGAATTTGTTTTCAGATACTACTGAATCATTTACATTTTTTTATATGTGACCAGTAGAAAGATAAATACTCTCATATTAAGTTCATGCTCAAGTACTTACATTGTCATATCTGCATCTTAAATGGCTCAAAAAACAAACAAACATAGATGATATAAACACTCATATTCTACAGGTAAACAGAAATGGCATATATGACTAAATGTCAGCCAGCATGGAATGTGCGAGGTGGGTATATGGATATTTATGAATCTATTTTGATTTTTTCCCTATGTTTGAAAACTTCACAAACAAGAATTGCATATACACAAGGATGCGCTGGGGGCCTTTGGTTCATGTAAGACAAGCGAGCCTTCTTCTACTCTTACCTGTGGAACAGGATGATGGCATCTCTGTGATTCTGGATTTTGGGAACCATGATCCCAGAAGAAAGTAACATTTCTGTGGCATGATATATTTTCAAGATGTTGAACTCCCATTATTTTAAGGGAGAAAAAGAACTAACACCTTAACTGGTGTATAACCAGCCTCATAACTTGCTCTCTCTTCATAACCAAACTAGTATAGCCTAACCCTAATCCTCTCAATACCCACCAAGAAAAAACACTAAAAACCTCCCTCGGTCCCTAAATTTAAGAGAACAGCTGCAGCTTTCTTAGTCAACATATTCTGTTGGCAATTTGTGGGCCTGTTTTAAGACAAATCCTCACTAAAATTCATCGCTCCTTTCTAAGTGCCTGTTTCCCCATCTGTAAAACAGAAGGAGAATGAAGTCTTAGCCACATGCAACTTAAGTATTCTAATATGCATGTAAGTTTGGGCCACTTGAGGAGCTGGAGTGCCTAGACCAGGACTCTTTCGCCTACTCTAGACATCACTGGTGGTGCTGACTGAAACAATCGGGGCTGGGGTGGGGGGGACATTACTAAGTGCCTGCACCCCGAGGACAAACCATCCCTTCCTCTTTCCTGAATGCACTAGCCACCACCAACTTCTCACAGCAAGAGTTGTTACTCCCATTCTAAAATGAGCACATGGAAGTGGGGCTCTTGCAGCCCACATAAGGCATAGCAAAATCTGAAACTAGCAAAGGACCAAAACCCCCTCTGAGGACCTCTGTTCACATGTCTTGGAAGGTACACTCTAAACATCCAGGATACAATGAGGTTCCCACTTCTATCCTTGTCCTCAAGAGTCCAAAATCCACACAGTAGCCAGAAAGGAGGGGTCCTGTTAAAAACCAAATCAGCTCATGACCCCCTAATGGCTCCCACCTGATTCAGAGAAAGTCCTTGTTTATGGAACCACCACAAGGTTCGACCATCACCTCATCTCAACCTCTTTCCCCCTCACACAATCCATCATTCTTCTTGCTACTCCTCGAACACAAGTATGCCCCAGTCTCAGACCCTACTTCTTCCCTCTGTCTTTTTCCCAGGACAGTTACACTGCTCACCCCCCAACTTCCTTTGGGTAAGTACTGAAGTGTCATTTCATCAGATCATTCCCAACAACCCTCACTAAAAGAAGCAAAGCCACTTCCCATGTCCTACTGGACTTTACCCCTCACAGGACTTCTCATCCTATGAGAGAAGCACACCTTCGTGCTAGTCTCCATCCCCAGGTTAGCCCCATGAGATCAGGCCTTTGCCATGGCCGTGACCCTGGTAACTGGGTTGTTGCTGTTGCTCAATACACAGGAAAGAGCACAGGCCCAGCCACAGCCTGTCTGCCTGCAGGCTGCACACTGGGGTGGGGGGGGAGACGTCTGAGGAGTGTGCAGAGGGTGAGCCTTCTTCCAGATATCAGATCATCCGCCAAGAAACACCCAGCAGGAGAGTGAACAGAAAAAAGCAGAGAGGAGGGGAGAAAAAAGCTGAAGAAAAGCAAGAGGCAGAGGGAGAGCTGCAGGAATGTGGCTGTGGGGATCCTCGGTTTTTCTCGGTGAGAAACCAGGCTACAGACAACTTAAACCCGATCCCAAAGACAAGATGTCTGTCCAATTACTTTTTAAGAGGATAAGAAAAGAATTCCTTCAATCTACTTGAGGTTGCTCTGACAACGGCAGGTACATGACCTGCTGATGTGGATAAAAGGGATACGAGCCTAGCTGTGTGTCAGGACAAGCGCAATAATAAAGATGATGAAGCTACTAGAGGCAACTAGGCAGATGTGAGAATACACCTGATCCTCAAGGCACGCATCTGGCAGGTTACCTTTCCACCTCCTCCCTCCCACCTCAATGCCTCATGCTATTAGGAGGTGCTTGACTGGTGACAGTGAATTTCATTTTCCCTTCTGGCACCACAAAGAGATGGTGCCAGCCTTTTGATGAGGCCATGTTTATGCTGTGCTCTTACAGAAGGCAGCAGAGGAAGAACTGTGAATGGCATCACGAGTACCACTGCAGCTACCAGTAGCATTTTAAACATCTGTGTGGTGTAAGTCAGTCTGTGCTATGCCTATGTAGTGACTGAGAGGGGATTTTGGCTGTTGTTTCTTTGGACCTGCCCCAAAGTTAGCAGTGGACACACGATGGGACTGGACTGGATTCAAGAGTGTTCCCCTGACCTGAACCTTGGTCAATCAGATTCCCCCTGCTAAGAACTATAACCATGGGAGTCATACAGTCAAGGAATCTGAGCTAGATATTCAAAGGGCGACAGAGAAACTACCTGAGCACGGGCTGGGAGGACGGTGGGTGGGCATGCAGGGACTGCCATCATTCAGCACTTGGAAGAAGAAACACTGGAATCTGTAACAGGAGACTACTGAGGCAGCCAGGAAGAAAATCAAAAAGACGAAAACTAGGGGCCCTAATGACAATTTCTTCTTCCTTCTTAAGGTCCCGTGGGCTTCCTGCCTGGGAAGACCTTAGGATCTTTACAATACTGCACCCCACGCCCATCATATTCCCTCAAGATGGATTCTATTCCCAGATGCTTAAAAGCCTTAACTGCTACAGATGCAATCTCAAAGCGCCTACCCATTCCTCTCACGCCCCCACAGGTCTCAAACAGGTTCTTCCTGGGTGGCTGGTGGCAGACCTGCAGGAATAAAGCCACCCGCCAGAGAACAGCCTATTCTGTGAGCATGAAGCAGAGCTAGCTTCTTGCTAAGCAGTCTTTGTAGGGTTTATCAAAAATGACATAAAAAGGAAAGCTTTTGTCCTAAAGCATGCGAGGGTCCTGCTGCTGTTCTGGTAATATGTGGGTAGGTGCCACCCTCAAGGAAAACACAGACTTAGAAAGAGGCACTGGGAGCCCTGATGGTGTTCTGGGTCCCACGACCATCTGTTCTCCGAGGAAAAGGCCCCAGGCATGCTGTGTGGAGACATTTCACCAAGACATACAGTGAAAATGTGGCTCTGCCTACATACTGGGGGGTCCAGTTCTGCCAGCAGCAACAGAAAATTGATGAGCCAAGGATGAGGGGCAGACTTGGCAGTGGGAGACATGGAGTCAATTATCCTAGTGAGGCTTACAAAGGGATGG
Organism: Scalopus aquaticus; assembly: GCA_004024925.1. NCBI lineage: Eukaryota > Metazoa > Chordata > Mammalia > Eulipotyphla > Talpidae > Scalopus > Scalopus aquaticus. The sequence goes on along the minus strand of PVIJ01001193.1, from coordinate 207,749 downwards.
GGGTAGAAGTCACTTCAACTCTGAGCCCTAGTCTCTGCCCTAGTTGGCTGTGGCAAATCAATGAACTGCCACTCACCCCACAGCACTGTAAAAGGCAAAGGTGATTCTTCTAATTCACTGATCAAACCAATGAGCTTTCTTCCACTAGCCCCAGTAAGCTCGGGGCTACAAAGACAGCCATTTAAAACCTCAAAAACACTTTCCAGTTTTGTTCACAGACATGAAACTGCTCCCTACTAAGATGGGTTTCAACCCTCCTCCTTTGTAGCCTTTTTAAAGTTTCTAGTCCTTAACTCCCTCCACTCCCTGCTCCCATTTCTATCCATGATGGATCAGAGGGAAAAAAAAGGCAAGAGAAAGGGGATGGTGCCTTTTTTCTTTCCCAAGTCAAGTCATTTTCCTCACGGGAAGGCTCTCTCCATGATCTGGGAGATAAGCATAGAGTTTATCCCCAAGCACTACAACTTACTACCCAGGAGGAGGAGAGAGGGAAGAGAGGAAGGGGCAGGAGGAATAGAGGGAAGGGTGGGGAAAGGGGGGAGGGAAGACTCTTCACATCAACTGTGGCTACATCAAACAGCACACTCCCCCTCCTCCAGGCTGCACCATGTAGTCTCCATCTGCTCGGTCACAACCGTGCCCTCCCCCCAATACAAGACCTTTTAAGAGGATGGAGTAAAAGGCCTGAGAATCTAAAATGTTCTTTGGCATACTGTTTGTTATCCTAACTGGGATCTCAGTTTTCTAACCTTTAAAATGGGGATGAGAAAAGTCTCCTCTCCTATAGGGTCTGGGGTCTAAACGTTGTTTTACTGACACTGAGGCTTGGAACTAAAGTGGCTCAGAATTAAGAAGCGGAGTAAGACCATGCGGATCCAGTTCTTCCAGGGCTAGGACAAACCAATGACTTTGGGAGGGGGACGTTTCGCCACGCGCGGGTGGGGTGAAGGGGAGGAAAGGGGACAAACCTCGAGCTCCCCAGGAAAAAAGGAAGCTCTGCAGAACGGGAAATACCTCGTCCTTATCTCCATGGAAGGGAGGGCCGGAAGCAGGGGCTGGGTGTCCACCGGGGCACAGACACGGTATAAATCCTTTCTGACGGTGGCAGGTCAGGGCTCTACCCACTCTCGATCGCGTGACCTTGGGCGAGTGGCTTCCTCTCCCCGAATCTCAGTTTCCCTATCTGTGCAGTGGGCACAATGGCAGCACCTCCTGCAGGGAATTGCGTTTGCGGCGCGAGTGGGGCCGGCCCGCGGTCAGCGCTCGCCAGCGCTGGCTCGAACCGTCCCGGGCTCGGCAGGCCCGAGGCTGCCCCCTCGGGGGCGCTGCCACCGCCCAGGCCTCAGGGTCGGGCCACGCGGGCCTCGCGGCCGCCACGCCCCAAGCCTCCGCCCCAGGCCCCGCGGCGGGCGGGCGGCCGCACCCAGGTCGGGAGCCCCCGCCCTGCAGGCCCCCGACTCACCCGTGTAGTGCACCACGCACGTCTGGCCGCGCTTCGGGAAGGTGCGCCCTGAGGAGACAGACAGACGGGCGCGGTGAGCGGATGGGCGCGGCGGCGGGCGGCACGCGGGGGCCGTAGGCGCGCCTACTCACCGTCTCCGGGGGAGATGGTCTCCACCTGCACTCCCATGGCGGCGGCGGCGGCTACGGACGCGGGGCGGGCGGCGCGACGAGCAGCGTGGACCGGGATCCGAGCTGGCGGCGGGTTCACAGCTCTGCCTCGTCCCTCCTCAAGACGCCTGCGCACGCGCGCGCCCCCGCACGCCCCGCCCTGCGTGCGCGCTCCCGGACGACGCGCACGTCCCCGCAGCACAGGGCGCGGGGCGGCGGGGACCGGAAACCCAGAAGCCCGGAGGCTTCCGGCTGCAGCCTTTTCGGGTTGCGCTGCTTCCCCCACCTTCCTTTTTCTGTGTCACTCGCCAGGCAGGCGTATTTTTAACCAAGGTAGCGCATCTGAGAAATGGGAGTGATAATAGTGCATCTGCCAGTGACTGGGTATTTGTGAGCGCGTTCACGCTTGTAAATACACTGTGACTCATCCGGTGGGAAGGATGGTTGTAAGAAGTGCGCGCATATGTGTGCTCGCGTTAGCGTTCAGTCAGTCGTTCAGAAGTCTGCGCTCTGCTTTTCTTCGTTGGAGGGGAGTCAGTATTTACACTGCTCTGGACAAAACCTTCCTCTTGGGATTCATTTCTGCCGTCATACCGCCTTTGCTACTGAGCATGTATGATAGGCTCTACCTGGTGCTGGGGATGCAGCGGGGAAGGAAGTAGACTCAGTCTTGGGCCTCACAGAATTTACCCTCAGGGGAGGCCGACATCTTCAAACAACCACACAGATACATACACAGTTTCCAATGTGTAAGGATTGTGATATTTAGCATTATGGTGTTGATGGCGTCTTGATGAATGTTGAAGTCATGAGCGGGGATCCTTGGGTGACCGCTGAGAAAAGTTTAGGCAGGGCTCCCCTTTCCGTGGCATACAGTGATTATACCCAGAGACGAAGACATTGGCACAGACACAGGCAGGCAAAAGTTACGCGTTAAAAGGACAGCTTTATTAGGAAAAGGAGAAAGAAAAAGAGAGGCACCTGCATAGTCACAGGCGGGGAGGAGAACTGCATTTTGCCAGTGTAGAAATTGTACGGATCAGTGTTCTTTTCCGGAGGGTTCATTCCTTTGTGAAAGTGTTAGCTATTATTAAATTACTTCTAGGGCGTGACTAGGTTGATTTTGTAAGGACCACATGTGGATCTGAAAGGCTGATTTTGTAAGGGTCTCTAGAATGACCCTCCATTTCCTTATGCCCACCGTATACTTTCTATCTATAGCAAGTCTGATACTTGCCATAGCAGCTGGTGCCTAAGGATTTTTCATTTCTGTAGCAGGTTTAACAACTCTGTCATTTCTACCCCCTCCTCTGGTTTTGATCTTATGACAGCTAGAATCCTAAATTTTCACCCTAAAATCTCTTAGCCTACACCATAGTGACTTTGGGTAATGGCTACATGGGGTAGCCTGAAAAAATGCTCTCCTGGGCCTCCCTGGTGGTGCAACAGGCTAAGTCTCAGCACAATAAAGCTATCCGCAGCCACTGCAGCATGAGTTTGATCCCTGGCCAGGGAGCTTCCCACATGGTGCAACAGACCTCTCCTGCCTGGCCCGCTGCTCCCCTCAGCAGTGTACTTCAGTAGATCCACCTGTTCTGCTCCCCACTGTCTCTGGTGAATCCTCTCACCACCCTGCACCTCTGGCCTACACCCCAGTTCTTGTATGCATAAATAAATAAATCTTAGGAGGAAAAAAAAGAAAAATGCTCTCCTGAAGAAATCAGGTCTCATACTACCTGGAACCTGTGAATGGAATGTACATGGAAAGGGGACATTTGCAGGCGTGATTTAAGGATGTGAGAGCAGGAAATTATCCTGGATTACCAGGGTGCACCCTAATATACATGCAGTCATGTATATAAGAGGGCAACAGCAGGAGATTTTACAAATACACACACACTCCACAATGTGACCTTGGAGCTAAAAGATGTGAAGATGCTGGCCTTGAAAACGAATGATGTGGCCAAGAACCAAGGAATAACAGCCACCAGGGCTGGGAGGGCCAGGGAAGAGTCTCCTCTAAAGCCTCTGGAAGGAGCATGGTCCTGTAGACACTTAGTTTTGCCCCAGTGATACTGATTTTAGATTTCTGACCTCTGAAAGAAAGGGGGTAAGCCACCAAGACTGTGGTAATTTGTTACAACACCCTCTGGAAACTAACATACCACATAAAGGCAGAACTGTGGCCAGTCTGTCTGCCCGCAGCAGCCCTGCTGCTTCCTCTGCACCATGAAGCCCCAGTGAAGAAAACAGATGCTGCTCCTTGGGCTGCACTGATGGGAGGAAGTGGGGACAGAGATCTGGTAGAGGAGCACTGTTTGGCTGGGGAGCATGGTGAGCTTTTAAAAAATTATTATTATGAACACTGACTTTGCCACATGTGGCAATCTGAAAAGGGGTCCTCAATTCCGGCTCTCTGAGTAACTGAGGATCCCAGTGTCTGCATCCTAAGGGCGGGTGGTGGGCAAGGGCAGCCCAGGATGATGAGGGATGTACCGTGGGTGCTCCTGGGGCGAACAATAATGGCAAGGAAAATATTGCCAGATGGGCTAACAGATTCCAAGTAGCAGAAGCCGCTAGGTTAGCGTGCTACTAGGCCGTAGATGGGGAGGAACATGAAGGCCACATGGACTAAGATTGTTTATTTACATAGACAGCAAAAGCAAGACCAGCCATCGTAGCAACTCCCTTGTCCACAGGATGACACAGATGATGCAACAGGGGCGTCAGGCACCTGTTGCTGAGGAGCCCATTCCATGCTGCAGCTCAGCAGTTTTGCAGCCTGCAGAAGGAGAGGAACGCAAGGGGAACCCCACCTCATCTGAACTAGGGAAGCAGAACGGCAGCAGCTTAGCACCACAGCCCAGAAGATAGGGCTGGCCTCGTGGCACTTCCTCACAAGCTCACCCGACTTCCCGTGTTCTGGCAGATCAGCCAGGCTTATGTCAGCTGGGTTAAGCCTACGCGGCCGTGGTGGCTCTGTGCAAGGCACCAGCATGGAGGGTTTCTCCTACAAATGAGCCCTTCTGGGAGAAGACACACAAGTTCCCAGGGTGAGTGGCATAGTAGGGAGAGGTGTGGGCAGAGGGGCAGGAGGCCTGGTTCTAGATATGGCACTACCAATGACTTGCTGTGACTTGGGAAGCCCACTGCAGGCACTGTCCACTCTCTGAATTACTGTAGTACAGTGCTCTGGTCTTAACTGCACTGATCAAAAAAGTTTGGAGAAATGTAGCCAACACCCGGTTGTAGCCAACACCCCAAAGAAAATGAGGAACACTGCCATCACCTCAAAAATATTTGTTATTGCCCCTTTCTAGTCAACCACCTCCCTAAGAGGCATTCACTGTTCTGATCTCTATCCCTGTAAATTAGACCTAGAGCAATACTGGATGGCAGAGCTTTCTATAATAATGGACATGTTCCTATATCACACAGACAGACACACACACCACACTTACAGTATCCACTGGCCACATATGGCCACTGTCATGGGGGAGTGTCAGGGAAGGAACCCAGGATTCAGCAGAACTCTGCATCACCACTGTGTTCCTGTGTGACACTGGGCAGGTGACTTTACTCTGAATGTCCATTTCCTATTCTGCAAAACGAGAGCATATATATGAGAATGGCCTTTCAAGAAAGCAGTGTGGCAGTACTAATAGCCTTAAAAATGTGCTTACCAGACTTCTGGACAAGCTGACATAGACCTGTTTCTCCTGCTCCTCCCAGCGGAGCTAACGATGAAGCAAGAGACAGCCGAAGGGGCAGGTAGAGGAGGGTCTGGGAAAGAGCGCAGGAACAATGCAGAGGCGGGGTACATTATGTCCCTCCCTACCCAACAGTAGAAGACAACCCAGACCTGGAGTTTCCTGACCCCCACTCCATCGACAGAAGGCAGTCCAGGCAGTCCTCTGCCAGTATCAAGTGAGAGCAACGGTGCTGGCCAAGGGGACGGAGGGGGAAGCCCACTAACAATAAGCATGCAAGAGAAGCATTCTTACCCAACAGGGATGGGATGGGAGGCGGCAATAAGCAGGTGGGACAGGCAGGATGGACCTGCCACATGAGCAGCCACGGCAGGCCTGACACTCCCTCCCCACCGAGGAACACACTGCAGCCAGGCCTCGGAAACCCCTCTGCCCTCTTGGCAATGTGAGCAGAGGCCAGCAGGAGACCCAGCAACATCAGATAAACCAAGTCAAGCAAAATAATTCTGCAGAGGCCCTGAAAACCAAATGACAGCCCACAAATGTCATCCAGGACCTGCGTGTTAAACCTGAATAGGGTGGCCACTTGCTAAAAATAAAGGATTTAAATGGGACCTAGAGTCGCAGAGACAAAATGACCTAGATAAAGTGAAAATCACCCATTACAATAAGAACCAAGAAAATGACAACTCAAATGAGGAAAACAACCACACAATTGGCTGGTTCCAGTATTAAATCAAATGTTAGAATTATCTGACAATGATTTGGAAGCAACCCTCATAAAAAATGCTTCAACAGTCAGTTACAAATTCCCTTGAAACAAAGGGGGAAGAAACCAAAATCCCAGCAACGCAATACACATTATAAAAAGAGCCTTCTGTGAGAACTCATGTTTAATTTAATATAGCTACAGATGGTTACATATAGAAATGTTTATAGATATGTGCATATTCCAGATCCGTCTGCACACATGTATTTCTTTGCTTTGGTACTGGAGAACACCTTATGAAAGATACCCAAAGAACAGTGAGCTTACCTAGTGCCCAAATCTTGGCTTCGAATACTGTTCTCCAAGAAAAGGAAACGGCTCCTTCGATTAAAAAGATGATTCTAGGACTGAGGCAGGAAATATACAAGATGAGCCAGGAGCATCTTGTAGTGATAGAAAAGTGCTAAAAAAAACAAACCCACAAAAAGCCAAGAACCCAACAAAGGAAGCTGTGAGGGGGCAGCTTAAGAGTGGGGCATCCCAGAAGCCCCAAGGGGCTGCCAGGAGGACAAGGGGCCGGGAGTGCTCCGTGGACCTGGCAGTGTGGGGGTGTCGGTTCCTTGATGCTTTGCCCTCTGCCTGGAGTATGTGCCCCTCAGGTCTTTACGTGCCCCATTTCCCACTTACACGCACACTGAATTAGGTCTCTGAACGAACGCCAGCTCTTGGAAGAGGCCACCCTGGAGCCTCATCCCCTTTAATCAGCTTCATTTGCTTCACAACAACTGTCACCACCTGCCATATTCATGTATCCTTTCAACACATATTTAAGAGCCCCTCCTGTGTGTGCTGTGCACTGGGAACCCCTAGGGTTTGAAGGGGGTGCAGAGGCATGGATGCCCAACTTTCTAACTTATAAAATGCAGTCCTCATCCCCTCAGCTCCCTCCCAGGAAGACCGCGAGGCACAGTCACATGTTGCTTGAGGAACACTTCCTTAGGGGATATCGTCATCGTGATACGACAAGATCACAGACCATGTGGCACATGGCTCTATATGGGATGTGGCAGTACTGGGACCAGGTAGAGGACAGGGTGGTCTTGACCTCCAGTGAGTACCTCTGTCCCCACTGGCACTCTGCCTGCTCTCCCCGCCCCCGTACCCCCAACCACTCCACCCCCACATCAAGACTCTCTCACCCAGACCTCCTTTCACTAACCATGGGGACTCAACCAAGACCTCTTTCTTGCCTTAGTTTTCTCATATGGACTGCAGTCTCATATGGACTGCAATGGACTGATTCAGGGTCCCCTGTATGGTGATGTTTTCAGTGAGTAAAAGTCATCGCTTCCTATGGAAGGTTTAGGACCCTGGTCAGGTCAGACTGAGTCCATTTTATGGAAGGGAATCATGACACCCAGAGAGAGCCGGGGACTCGCCAAGGCCATATGCAGCAAAGCAGCCTCTAGAATCCTGATCTTGTTGGGGAAGAAAGGACGCCTGGACCAAATGCACAGAGAGGTTTTTACAGACCCCACCCCCACATCAAACCAGAGAGATCCAAGGACTACAGTCCCATGATGCCATCGTCACCCAAGGGAGGCTACTGAGAACTGAGGGTGGAGTTGAGCCGCCATGCTTGGATATATAACCCGACGTGTGGGCCGGCTGGCGCGCGGGCTGACCGCCGGGTTTTCAGTGCGCCGTTGAGATTCCAGCTCAGCGGAACTAGTAGGACGCAGACACCAATTTATTCTTTTTCTTTTTCCCTTCCCTTTTTGTAAATAATCCCTTTATTAATTTTATTGTGTGTGCCTGCAGTTGAGTCTTACTATAAGTCCCGTTTAAGCGCATGGGTGAGGACTCACAGACAGGCACCCATTGTATATCGGGGTGCCCTGTAACAATCTGGACTGAAAATCAAGGCCACGCCCCAATCCCAAGACAACACAGCCATGTCCCCGCCCAGCCCCCAGTGCTGAGTCAAGAGCTGAGTTATAGGAACCTTCAGCCGGCTGCCTCAGAGCCCCGACATAAGAGCGGCAGGATTGAGCCCCACTCCGACACCAGCCAGTCAGACCTGCCAGGTTCCGTCAAACCCCAGTGGTTATGCTAATCCCAGGGGTTCTGGATAGGGTCCTATTTTTCCTGACACAACAGATTCCCAGTGAGGAGGATTCCTCCAGATCTTTCTGAACCCAGCCTCATGCAAGTAATTCTCTGTGTGACATCTTCGCTCCGGGCCACAGGCTCTGCAGTCTTACTATGCTCAAAGCTGAGCGCCTCACACTCCAACATGTCTGTGTCTCCTACTAGCTTCTCCACCACCCTGAGGCCAGAGCTGTGTGCTCTATAGCTTCTCAGACCCCCTCACCAAGCAGATAATCCTAGTACCTTGCCACTCCTCAAATCCCCCCCTTCTCTCCACCCACTGCTGGCACCCAGGCAGGTTCTGTGGCCCTTTTGATGTCATTTTTGGAGTTGATAGGTTTGAGAGTGGGGTCCTTGGGTTCACTCTGGGAAAGGTTTCACCAGAGCTCCCCTTTAGCAGCACGCAGCGAGTTTCTCCTCGAGATAGAGACTTAGTTATATTCAAAGAACAGGTTTTTTAGGGGGAGGGTCAGGGAAGTAAAGGACGCTTGCACAGACACAAGCGGGCAGGAAGAGCTGCCCCTAGAAGGACAGGTTTGCTAAGAGAGATGCCTGCATGGTTGCAGGCCGGCGGGCAGCCCTGAGGTGAGCTGCCTCTGCTGAGGGAGGTCAGTGAAGAGAAGGTCACGGGCAGGCAGGCAGGCCGCTGCCCTGTAGAGGGACAGAAGTGGTAGGAAATACACCTGCATAGGCACAGGTGGGCAGGGCAGACGCTGCCCCAAGTAATTGTAGAGATGGCACTGATATAGCCGTCTTTCAGTTGGGGGGGGGCTCATCTTCGAGGATGGCTCCTCTGTTACCGATTAACTAGAATGTGAAAGGAGACCGGAGACTCTACAATAGACTCAATCTCCTTATCTTCACCTTCTGCCCAGCAATCTGATACCTGCCTGAGTCTGCCTTTGTGATCTAGGCATTGGGATAGCTGGGTTAGTGGTTATGCTAACCCCGTCTACGCCCACCTCCTTGTGTGAGTCTGGTTCTAGCCTTATTTTAAATTATATTTCCTCCATCATTTTCATCTCTCACCCTGATAATTGCAAAGCCCTCCCCCCCCCCATTTTAAGCCATCTATCATATGTAACATACATACGAACAATTGCAAAAATCAAAGGTGTGCATCTTGATGAATTTTCACAAACTGAACACACTTGAAAACCATCACCTGGATCAAGAAAACAGCATACAACCCGTCCTCGAGAAGCCCCCTGGGCCCTTCTCTGCGCTTCTTTTCTCTTTCATGTACCCTTGACCTTCACTTTTGATACCACACTTTAGTTTTCTATAATGAAATCATGTGAAATGTGCTCTTTTGTATGTGGCTTATTTTGATTAACTTTGAATTTGTGAGATTCGTTACTGTGTGTGTAGTCATCTGCCCATTTGCACTGCTGCGTAATATTCTGTTGTATAAATATACCACATTTATTCATATATTCCACCATTCGTGGGAACTTAGGTTGTTTTCAGTTTGGGGCTACTGAAATGCCTTTTGGGGATATAGCTGCTCATTTCTCTTGGGTATCTACCTAGGAGAATTTGTTTCTAAGGTGGTCCTAACAATTTGCGCTCTATCCACAGTATATATGTTAGCCATCCACTCTTTTCCTGCAACTGGCATGATCTTTAGTAGGCATTGAAATTGCACAGTTCAAAATTCTAGAGTATTAAAAAAATAAAAGAAGAAGACAGCAGGGTAAAATAAGTCCTCTTTCCACCCAATCGCTCTGTTCCCAGGTGCCCCCTCCCCATAACCGCAATTACCATCTGGTGTGTCTTTACAGAATTGGGAGGGGATCTGTATAGACACAAGAAAATACATATTTATATCTACTTTATTTTATATGGATGGCAGAGAAGGAAACCAGAATGTCATCCCAAAATATGCCTCTTTGACATAAAAATTATTTTGAGCTGAAGGTAATTAAGAAGCAACAGACTCAGAAAAAATTCTCCTTTTTCTGCCTCAAGGGAGGATATAAATTCTCCTTTTGCTAGAGACAGACTCTGATCTTATCAGCTAGAGCTGAAACCGGAGGAATCTGCTAACAAATCTTACTCCAACAGTGCCCTCCATGTGTTACCTTCCCATAGTTGCTACCCTTGGAAGCTAAACTGTTTGCCTTTGTCCTGTCATTTCCCTGCAGATTTATCGCTGTTTGCTGGAGATGTTACATAAGCTGGAATTCTAAGCCTCCATTTGAGTTACTTTTCATCAGGTTTCTTCCCTGAAACTGCTGCATGCATTATAACACTGTTTTTTTTCTCTTACTAAGTTATCTTTGTGTTAAGAGTCCCAACTGAAAACCTAAGATGGGTAGAAGTAAAATTTTGCTGCTGTTTTTTCCTTTTTAGAGAGAAACTAAGGAGAGGGAGGGGCTGGCTGGTCCAGCTGGTGCTCAGGTTCAAATCCTGCCTCTTCCGTGTCCTGGCTGTATGACCTCCGCATATTTCCCTGGCCCTAGTGGGGTTGGTGTGAGGATTCTGAGTTAGTATTTATAAAGTACTGGAACAGTGCCCCGTGCACTGTAAGCCCTGTTCCTGGAACGGGACTGGCTTATCAGGAATCTTGGAGAACACCCATTTGCATGTAGGGAACACTCATTTCTTATAAATGACTGCATTGTATCCACTATGTATGTGAACCATAATTTACTTAAGTCTGGTTGATGGGCAATTAAATTGGTTTAGAACCCTCTTGTATGCCAAAGACGGATCCAACATAACTCATGCCTGCATGCAGGCCTCCCTCAGCTCCGAAGGCAGCTTCATCTCCTGCGCTTCCTCCGGGCCTTTGTACTTTCCACTCCTCCATCTGGAACATCTTCATCTGCTGTCTGAACACTGCCTGAGTCTTGAAGGACATCCAGTCCCCAATTCCACTGTCCCCTCCTCAGGGAAGACTCCCTGGACCCCTGACAAGCCGCGTCCAGCTGAGAGATTCCCAGAACCCATGTGCCGGCTCACAAGCCCCGCTCACCTTTAGTTGCTGTCCCTTTTCCCTGCAGCCCGCACATCAGTGGGGCTCTGGAGGAGCCTGGTGGCTTCCCATGGATCCTTGGGCCTGGTACCCAGCAGGTGCTCCCCAACCCGTGGGGACTGATCACAAATACCATGAATGTTACTCTCACTTGTTGTAAATTAAATCTGTAAGGTCTGGATTTGGAAAAAATGCATTACCTTGAGCTTAAGACCTCAGCTGTCCCAGGTGAACCTGAGAGCTCCCAGGTGTGCGGTCACAGCCTTTCTACTTCCTGCCCTGATCCAGGTCCAATGCTGAAGGCTAGAGCATGAATCAATACAGGTTGTTTGACTTAATTCTCATACTAATCCTGAGGCAGATATAATTATTATCTTCTTTAGAAATGAGAACTTTAAGGGTCAGAGAGGGAAGCAGCTGGCCCAAGGACACACAGCCAATAAGGGGTGGGGCCAAGACTCAAAGGCAGGTTCAGCTCCAGGGCCCTGGGCACTTGTTTCTTCTACCTGTGGCAGTGGGGCCTCGAAGACTTGTTTAGGGAATTGTCAGGTCTCTGTGATAACTCTCTCCCCCAGGGACTTCTTCCCACTCCCGAGGCAGAGTCATCTGGTTAGTGAACCACAGTTCAGAAGGCCAACGGGCAGGGGCCTGGGGGCCTGTGTGGTCTACCTGTAGGGGAAGCTGAGTCAGTTCCTTAGGGTCGGGGGTCATTAACCACCTACCAAAAGCCTTCTGTGTCTTGGCTGATTGGGGTCTTGTTCGTCAGCTTCCTGGTTAAAAATCCTCCAGAAAAGGACAGACCCCTGACCTGGGGAGAGAGATACCAGGGTCACCAGAGCTGATCTGCCACCTTATCAGTCTGAAATCTTATGATCAACCCCATTACCTGCAGGGAGTTCAGGTGTCCCCAGATCCACCCTGGAAGCTGGAACATCGTTGTCTAAACCAACGGTGCTGGTGGGTCTGGGGACACACATGTGGCAAACAGTGTCCCTAACAATACAGGCCACTGGATTGGAACACCATGAGTCCTGCTGGTAGCTTGTGTTAGAGAGGAAAACTGCAGAGTGGAAAGTGAGTTGAGAAGAGCCTGAATATAGACCTGGAGCCTGCTGCATCCTGCAGGTCTGAGGGGGACAGTCCTCAGTAGGGGACAAGATGCCTCCTGGCATAGGCTTCCTCTCAGGGCCAAGAGATTAGGTGACTTGTCCAGTTCATACCTGGTATAGGAGAGACTCTAAGTTCAAAGCCAGACCTGTTGCCCTTTACTTCACATCTTTTGGGTTTGTACCTTGAGGAAGGAAAACCCTTCTGCCTCCTTGTCAAAGAACCAGCCCCTGGTTCTTCACACCCCTGCTCAAGGGTACCCTCTCCTGAGAAGGCCTCCCTGAGCGCTCCCTGCCCCACTCTCCACCTGTACATCATCCCCCCAAACCTGTTCTTATGCCTGTACTTTTCACAGCAGTAGAGCCTTGTGGTCAGTGCTTGGGGTCAGGCAGTTGAGGGTTCAAATCTTGGTTCTGCCTTTTACTTGATATGTGACTTCAGGTAAGCCCCTTCACTGCTCTGAATCTCAGCACCTTCCTCCACAAAATGGGCTAACCATTCAGCACTGGGTTGTGGTCTCACTAAAGGGTAAGAGACATAAAGGGCCTGACTTGAAGTAAGTGCTCAAACTGTGGCAGCTGCTATTAGCATCAGTAGCAGTAAAATTGGGTCTTGGCCTGGAGGTTCTCAGGCACTCAGAAGGGAGGGCAACTAATTGGCCCTTAATAAACTTTCTAGTCTAGTCCAGGCAGGGCGGCACAGAGTGGGGACACACCTCCTTCACACCCTGCTTTCTCGCCCTGAGACACACGTGTGTTTAGCTCCACTTCTTAGCACCTTTGCTGGAAGAATCTGAATGTGTAGGTGCCCTTTAGAAGGGTGCCACCTTGTGGCTGAATGAGAACCTACTTTGGGAGGGAGGAGGGACTGCAGTTCTTGGCCTTTAATACTTGGGGCATTTTAAGCATTAGTCTTCATCCTTTAGGGAGGTTGGACCTCCATTTTGTAGGTTCACCCAGCTCAATCTGTCGAGGACCTACTATGTGTTGGGCACTGTGCCTGGTGTTCAAGATGCAAGAGTGAAGAACACAAAAACCTTCATGGAGCTTATACTCTAGCAGAGGGACAGGAAACAAGCAGAGTATATGATGCATTGAGTGGAGACAGAATAAGAAGGCAAATAAAGCAGGGCACAAGGAGGGCATGTGATGGCATGGGCCTGGTGGGGGGCAGTGGACAGGGGCAGAGGCAAGGGCGGGCAGTGAGATGAGTGCACTTCTCTAAGAGATAATGGAGGCTGAGCCAGGGAGATCCCAAGGGAGGGATGAGAAGTGGCTAGATTTGGGATGCATTTGCCAAATTTGGAACCTGGAGGACTTGCTGGTGGACTGCACATGGGGTGAGGCATGAAGTTGCTGAGATGTCATCACATGGTGCAGGCGCTTGCTCAGAACTGGGCCCAGGTCGGACACCAGAAATCAACAGTGTGTTCTCTCTTCCCTATCCTGTCCTGAAAAGAGAGTGGACCTGGGGGGTATGGGCAGCCCACAGCCACAGTACATGACACAGTAGCAAAAGTAACATTAAAGACCTTTATTTGTCCCTGGGAAGCAGAATTCTGACAGCCGTTCCCTCTGAAAATGCTAGTGGTTAGGAGCAGCAGGGAACCCACATTTCTGCACCCACTGCTCCCCTTAAATGAGCTCAGCTTTAAGGAACTCCTGGTGGGTGCAGGCATCGTCGGTGGGCAGATAAAGGGGCACTATTGCTTTGGAGGCTGATGCCATCCGAAGCCGTGATGGGTCCAGTGTCACTCCACATACCTGCTTCCTCCCAGGCCATCTCCTGAGGAAGCAACCAGGTGTGCCCCCAACTGTCCCTAAGGGTTTATTTGGCATGGGGTGGTTTATAAGACCAAATAGACAATGCGCATGCCCCACAGTGAAGACTGGGTTCAGCTGAATTCCTCAGGGCATCAGCCTGACAGCTTGTGCTTTTCACTCAGTGATGAACTTTGGGTCTCTCCATCGGGACGTCTCATGCTTTGTAACATATCCTTGGTCCCACTCACTTAACGCCAGGAGGTTCCCTTACTTAATGACCAATTTTGGGGATGTTTCAAAATGTGCTCATATTCACAAAAGGCCTCAGTTGAGAACTGCCCTGAATTCAGAAGTCCCAGAAGCAGCAGCTGTCCAGTATCCTTCTCTTTAAAAACAAAACAACTCATGCAGCCTATCTGGGCAAAGAAACCTTTCCACCTGTGCCATCCAGAACAGAGAACAGGCTGAAAACATCCTTACTCAGCCTGGACCCAGACCCCTGGCTCTGTGGCTGGCAAACCCTGAATCTGGGCCAGACCCCCAGCCCACTGGAACTATGGTGGCTACAACAATCAAATCAGCTGCCTTACTCACTTCCCAGGGCTGGGTAGGAATCCAGAGGCCTTTGTAAACTATCCTGGATGACGTGGGTTGTAAGCGGTGTTTTTATGATCTCTTCCAGCAGAAACCCTGAAGAGGGGTGGCAAGGGGCTGAATGCTTGGACACAGGGCAGGGCTTGAGGGCAGCGTCTGTATACAGGTGCAGCGGGCGATGAAGACCAGGAGCTGTGGGAGCAGACCTTAACCCTCCTCAGCTGGGTGACTTGGACCTTGGGGACTGGTGAGGCACAGAAGCACTCAGGACAGCTGCAGTTATTACACAACTGCCTTCAAAGCAACCATTAGAAAGTACGAAACTCCACTGTCCTCATTCTGGGTTTTAATGGTCAAGGTGACAAATTCACAAAAATTTTCCAGACCCACCTTTTATTTCCATAGTTACGTACACCTGCCAAAGCAGCATCCCAGCAGGTCCCTGCCAGTTTGGGGTCAGAAGCACCAAGCTAAGTCTCCCTCAGGACGGTCTGGGTTGAAACCCCAAGCCCTTCCCAGCTCCAGGTGGTACTGCTGGTTCTCGGCGCACTGCAGCGGAGGAAGCAGGGAGAGAAGGTGACTGGCGATCACTGCCTCGAGAGCCCTGGAGTGCGGCGACTCAAAACCAGGAGATTCTGAGTCAGCATTATTCTATGTCTGTGGCTCATTTGACCGGAGGTGGAAAGGCGCCCCTCCAAGACCCCCGTGATCCTCCTCTCCCACACAAGTAGTGCACTCTGGAGGGCAAGGTCTTTCCCAGGCTGGGACCATTCCCTAAGTTGCCGCAAGAAGGTACTTGACAGGGCAGAGAACTGTGAGGTGGCACCTGCGCCCAAAGCCATGCCCTGGCATTACCCTCAGAATTTATGTAGAGCTCTCTGCAGACGCTAACAGTTAAAGGTGCTCGAAGATCAGCAGACCACCCCTTCTTCAAACTGGGTATGTCACACATCATTAGCGAACAGCTCAGGGGCATTTTGATTCTTTTTATCTTCCAGGCAAAGATACCCTGACTCTGAACTCATCTGGTGTGGCACAGGCTATTTCCCAGTAAAAAGTGCCCATCTACCTCCTTGGTGCATTCAGGTTTCTACAGGTGGAGTAAAGGAAATCACCAGGGTCCTGGTGATGAGGGTGGACGGGCTGACAGGCAGGTATAGTTACAGCCTCAACTGGCCACGGTCCAGGGAGCCTGAACTTCGCAGGGTTTGAGTGGAAGGAGCAAAGGGCAGTTTTATTTTCACCTGAAGAGGTGGTGTTTATCTGGGTCTGATGCACTCTCCAGGGGACGCTTGCTGTGCCTGGTTTGACACCAGCAAGAGATCAGGTCTTGTGGCTGCAAGCTCTTTCCCCAGGGGCGCCGCTCCCCTCCCCGTAAAATGAGACACCTCCACACCTCAGCTGGTCGTCCCGGCTATCCGGACCAGCGGATGGGCCGAGAGCAATCTTCATGCAGACAGTATGCAGAAGGCTTCTCCCCACACACCCTGGGGCGCAGCGAGCCTGCTTCCGCGGGAGCTTCCGCACAACATGCTGCTGACAGTCCCGCCATGTTTTTGGTGGCTTTTATTTTTTTTCTTTAAAGTCCATTGATCGTCACAAAAACCCAGGAAATGCAACTAAGGAGAAAACAAACGTCCAACCGAGATCTAAGGACCCAGAGCTACGGAGGAGACGTGGCACTGGACTGCTGGGTGTGTGGGGCTCTGAGGGGTCCCCACGGGGCGGGGCCGTGGAGACCGGGAGCGGTTATGTCAGCCGCTGCACGATGACGGCGTTGAGCAGGTTGGCGTCCTTCAGGGTCTGGCTCTCGTCGGCCAGCTCTTTGTTCGGGAAGGTGGTCATGAGGATGAAGCTGGCGGCAGCCATGGCCGGCCGGGCATCCACGATGAAGAGTCGGATGTCGCTGATCCTGGTGAAATGGGGGTGAGTGTGGAGGTGAGGTGCTACCTTCTTGGTGTTGACAACCCTCCACCCTAAAAAAGGGGTGCGTCACATTTCCCCAGGCTCCCTCCCCGGCTCATCCCCCACAGGGCAGCCAGCGCGCTCACTCGGAAGCGCACCGAGTAGGGCTAAAGCCTCCCCAGGCGCTCCCGTTTCTCTTGGGCTGAACGGCAACGTCCTTACTGCGGTCCAAAGCCACTTTCACACCGCCTGCCTTCTCCGTGTTAGCGTCCTCCTTTTAGACTTTCATGCCAAGCTTTCTGCCCACACTGGGGTTCCTCTTCCTAGAGGCTTCTTGCCTAGCCCGTTCCTGCAGTCCTAATCAAACCCAGAGCCTCAGCACGAACGCGCCTTTCTCAGGGCAGCCTTCCCCAAACTCCCGCTCTCTGCTTCCTGGCCTTTCTTCTGTGGCACTGAACAAGGGCGCAATCACAACCTGGGATGGCCTGATTAAGGCCTGTCACTTCCTGCAGACTATGAATTCTACAGAGAGAGAAAATATTTGGTCTCATTTGTGTATCAGGGCAGCACTCAAACCACTGGTGAGAGGGAGAAGGCAGGCGGTGGCAGCGAGCGCAGGCCCCACTGCAGCACTGCGCCCTGACCCTGGCGGTGGGGAGACGGGTCACCCGGGAGCAGACAGGCTTCGCCCCTGCAGCG
The DNA here is from genome assembly GCA_004024925.1 of Scalopus aquaticus. NCBI lineage: Eukaryota > Metazoa > Chordata > Mammalia > Eulipotyphla > Talpidae > Scalopus > Scalopus aquaticus. The sequence continues at coordinate 190,520 of PVIJ01001193.1, read as the reverse complement.
CAGAAAAACTACGCCATCCACAATGTGGCACATCTGAGGGCCTGAAGAGCCACATGCAATGGGAGACTTTTAGCAAACAGCCCGTCACCCAGCTAGTAAGCACGTGGGGTGAGCTGTCCATCCAGGGAGTGAGCAGCGGGCACGCTACGCAACTAGAGCTAACGAAATGAAGCTGAGGCAAAGTACTCAACTCCGTGCGGCATCTGAAGTGTACCTAGTGAACTAGAAATGTTTGAACAAAGCCTCCCTTCGCTCCTGGGGCTTGTTTTACGCCTTTACCCTAACCCTGTCAACGCTCAAGGACTGTCAAGTTATTCACTTGGCACCACATGTGGCTTCTGCTTTAGCTGGTCTGTGAATGATGAAATTTATTCCCAAGAAAGGATTTGCCAACTATCTTTACTGGCAACAGTTCGCCCCTGCTGACCTCCATCGCTCTAAGCCTCAGTGTCCCCGTAACCCAGATGCTTTGAGATGGTATTCTAGAATTCTCAGTGGCCAAATCTAGAAGAGACCTTAACAGCTTAGTGGTTTTCTGAGGTTCCTTGGGGGAGGGAGGAGGGTGAGATGCTGGCTCTGTGGGCCTTCTCCTCTCCATCAAGCACAACAGTTAAAAACCTATCTTTTCTGCACTTGGACTTTAGCACAAGACTTCAAAGAGTTTGGTGGTTAAAAACACTCCTGAGAAATTCAACCCTCTGATTACAGATGAGGAATGAAACCCACAGGACCCAGGTTGGATAGAGCAGTCACTGGTCACACTTAGCGGAAGCGTGGCCCCAGACCTGCAAGCCTTCCCATCCGCTGCCTCCTTTGGAAAATGCTCGGGGTGCCTGCTGGTGTTCAGTAGGAAGAGCAGTTCCCTGGTTCCCGCCCATTTGTGGGAGTCTCTGGGACCCTACTCCAAAAGCTAGGCCAGAAGGTACCTGTGGCTGTGGTTAAATTTCTGCACCAGCCTCCCGCCGTCAGCAAGCCGTATTTGGATGTTTGTGGTTGGCTGTGACTCATCAATTGAGATGGAAGAGCTGGCTTTGGCTTCATTTTCTGCCTGTTGGGCTGGAGAGCTGGTATTCAACACCTGGGGGGCAGTGCTGAGGAGAGAGGATTCTATCAGGACATGAAAAGAAATAATAGCCCCTAGCAGGAAGGAAATCCCATTTCAGATTTTTACGGAGCATCTGTGGCCTCTGGCAGTGTCTGGTTCTGCTGATACAAGGAGTGACCCGGCAAGCACTGCTTCCTTCATGGAACTTACAGGTCCAGCAGAATTCACCTCAAGCCCTGAGCTGCTGCTAGCTCCCTCATTCCTGAGTAACCCTGGACAAGTTTCTCAAGCCACTCTTCCTTTGGGTCTTCCCTGAACAACAGCTTGAATGGAGGAAAGCAGTATGCTTTCCCAGGGTGGGAAACCCAGATCTCAGGCCAGAGGACCCAATAGCAGTTTTAGCCTCAAAGAGAAAGGCTCAGGCAGACACCGAAGAGGCACTCAGTCTGCAACTGAGGCAGGCCTGACACAGCCTGGTGACTGGGGGATGTAAGCAAGGAGTCCAAACTTCCCCTGCAATAGATTTTCCAGGGCTGCATTTTCTAGTGCAACCTCTCCCACACGTATTTTATACTCATTTGTAAACTATCACAAGGGGGCCAAGGTTTCCCTAAGGGGTATGGAAGGGATACAGTTTTTTTTAAAAAAAGACTTATTTATGCACACAAGAGCTGGGGTGTAGGCCAGAGGTGTGTGTGGTAGAGGGGCCTGGGGGAGGGGTGAGAGGATTCACCAGAGACAGTGGTGAGCAGAACAGGTGGACTGACTGAAATACACTGCTGAGGGGAGCAGTGGGGAGACAGGAGAGGTCTGCTGCGCCATGTGGGAAGCTTCCTGGCAGGGGAATGAACTTGTGCTGCAGTGGCTGTCGCTAAGTCATAGTGCTGTGACTTAACCCTGTGCACCACCTGGGTGGCCCTGGTAGGGATATATTATTCAATCAGAATGACACAGACTCTGTGGAAGTATTCAGAGATTGGATCTCAAAATCAATCAGCACCTACTAACTACTGTGAAGTTGGGCGAGTTACTTAAGCTCCCTTAACTTCACCAAAGGTAGTAATAGAATCTTTAACAAGGTTAAGGTTACCTCGCCTTGCTCTATTTTGTGAGGCTTACGGGAGAGGGGGATCACATAAAGCACTTAGGGTGGCTGACAGACACAAAATGCACGTATTAACGCCAATGCTCCACCATCATTTGGAGATCTACATCTCCTGCTGGAAGTCACCCAGACATCTCATTTGTAGGCTCAGATGCCCTGTCTGAGACCTTTTCAGAGGAAAGAGCTTTAGATGGGAGCTTGCTGGCTTCTCCAAACCACTAATTAGATCACTTCTATACCTCTCCTTTCCCTCTGACCACACCTAAACAGGGCACGTACAGCAAATCCAACTGGAAGTTCTTTCCAGAGCAGAAACCTGGAGATCTCCCTGGGAAAGTTTCAGAATGCCACACATTAAACCAGCAGCAGCACAGGCCACATGCGTATTAAGTGAGATGAGAGAATGTGCAGTTAAGGCAAATGTATTCAACCTCCATGTCCCTTTTCATGTTCCGCTTGCTAACCTCCTGCAGGTAGAGCACCAGTGTGTGAAAATAATGCCCCAAAGCATATATCTAGCCAAGGACTGAGAGGGATCTTCTTTTTGGTGAATGAAAAATATGGGCTTAGAGAATAGCAAAGTGGAGCTCAGAAGAGAGACTAGCTATGCTATGCAAGCAGTAAGAGATTTATGCATCACAGCATGTGGGACTCAAATATGGGGTGGATAAACAAATAAGCCACACCACTGCAGGCCTCAAGAGATGCTTGGAAATAGTGAAATTTAAAAATTACACTGGTGGCACAGGGGTTAAAGTCTCAGTGTTACCAAGTTATTGCCAGCCACTGCAGCATGAGTTCGATCCCCGGCCAGGAAGCTGACCCACATGGTGCAGCAGACCTCGTCTGTCTTGCCCACTGTTCCCCTCAGCAATGTATTTCAGTAGATCTGCCTGTTCTGCTCCCCATTCTCTCTATGGTGAATCCTCTCACCACCACCCCCGCCCCTCTGGCCTACACCCATTTTTGTATGCTAAATAAAATCTTAAAAATAAATGAAAATTACACTGTAAATGCTTAACATCTACTGCTTTCATTAATTCTATGGGCATTAGGCAAAGTTTAACTAGACTGTAGGCAGCCTGTCCTTTAACTGTTTATAACCATTCAAGTGCAGAACAGACACTCGCTGAAGCTATAGTGCCTCCCAGAACGGGAGCTCAGCATGGCCCCAGAGAATCATCATAACCATCCCTGAGATGGGCATTACCTCTACTTTACAGATAAGAAAACAGAAGCACCTGTTATAGAGCCACTTAAAATTTTTTAAAAAGTTATGCAATGAATAAGTTTTCTTCCTTGATATTCTGTGCAGTCAGTGCTTTCAGTCAGAACTTTGTCAAGCTTTACACTGGAAACGCTTTCTCACACTTCTCCTCTGGTCCCAGACAATCCACTTATGAGCTATGACCCTCAGCAAGTTACTGAGCATCTTCACTGCCCAATTTCCTTTTCTATAAAATAGAAATACTATGCCCATCACCTCCGTAACATTTTAGGGTAGGGAGTCCACCAGGTGTCAGTCACTTTCACTGTTTCTAAGGAAGCCAGTGTGATACTGGAGAAATAGCACAAGACACACCATCTGCGCCCAGCTCCACTGGTGACCTAAACAGGAAGTGCGGCCTGGAGGACGTTCCCAGGGCTCAGTTTCCAGGTGTAACAATACTAAGACTGATGGGTTGTGAGAATTAGAGATGACACGTGCAGAGAGCTTAACACATGCTAGATATTTAGCAAGTCCTCCACACTAGGAGGCAACTAATGTATCTGGCATTTTTCCCAGCAGAGCCTCTTGCACAGGGCTGGTGCTCAGCATCTGAGTCAAGGAACGGCTCATGTGTTGCTCCTAATTATTTTTCCTACACACACTAAAAATAAGGTGAGTTGGGAAAGCATGATGAACAAGGTGTACATTTATGAAGTGCCCATTCCCAAGCTGGGTCTCTGTGTCTTTTACTTTATCTTTATTCACTCTTCTCTGCCTCACAATAGTCCATGAGGTGATGATTCATCACTTCTACTATAGATGAGAAAACTTAGGGATGAAGCATCTTGTCCCAAATCTGTATTTCCTGGCTTTAGGCCCTGCCTCACCATCGGCCACAGTCTCCTGCTAGGCCCTGGAGTGGGACACACCTAGACCTGCATTTCAGGAACATTAGCCAAGAACATTGTTTCCTCAACAATGAAATGGGAATTAAATAAAATCTCTCATGGTAGAGATACAGCTAAAAATAATGTGCCATACCCTGTATATACAAACCAATGTCTATGGGCCTATGTGAGAACATTGAGGATGCAATGCAGGGAGAAAAGGAAAGCCAATTAAAAGGTCAGGGTTCCAGTTCTGGATTTACCACATATTAGTCATGCACCCAAGGGAGACATTTAAAAGTTCAAGAACCTCTGTAAATGTTAGGGGAGATGGACACTATGCTGACTGCCTCTTGTGTGCACAGGTCCCTCTGAGGATCAAAGGCCAAATGACCCTATGGTCATGGCCAAAGTTGAGTGGGTCCCTGAGAAATGGCAGCCTGCCTATAGGTTGATCAAAGATCTGGTGGGAGAACTCTCAGAACTAAAGTAGTTGCCCATCAAAAGTAATGGTCACTTGTCAACCAATCAAATCCTATCAGGGGTTTGAACACATGACGGAGGCAGTGGCAGAGGATTTAAAGCAGAAAGTCACAGGAAGTGACATGAGTGTCAGACAGGGCTAAAGAGAGATAAGGGCAGCCTAACGGTACGGCAGTTGCTTGCACAGGCCAGCAATGTCCCTGAGCGTCCTTGGATCCTGAACAATACTGCTGCAAGGCGGCTGGGCTACAGAGTTGGGCTTCCCTATTTCCGCTGAATACCTATTTCAGGTGACTTGCATTATGCGTGTCTGTTTCAGCCTTAAGTCATGAGGACTGCTTGAAATACTCCACATTACTGAGTCAAAGCAGCAATGCATTACCCTTACTGCTTACTCTGACTGCTCCACATGGGGAGGGCTTTCTGTGCTCTCTGCAACAATAATTGAGGAGGCAAGGATACTCTTATTAGCCCTATTTTATAGTTGAGCAAATGAGGTTATACACTCTTAAGGTGACAAATCTGGAAAGTGAAGAAGAGACTTAAACTCAGACCTGTTAACACCAAAGCCCATGTTTTCCATACTCTTCCTCCAATAAAAATGAAATCTGAGTCTAAGAACAGTAAAGAGCCATGCCAAGTGAGAGAGCAGGGTCTGCTGGACTGTCCCCCGCCCCCTCCTGCTCATCCTCCTTACCTGCCCAGTTTCTGCCCCTCGCCAGTGAAGGCTTTGAAAGCTCCCTTGGGCTTCACGAAGTCCTCATCCCGATGGTCCTCCATGTCCAAGTTCACCTGTCCACCATGAGCTAATCTCCGCAGCTCTGCTGGCACCTCACTGTGGGAGAAAAGGCAATGCTGGGTATAAACAGAGAGCAGGATGGAAATGACAGGTGCAAAAGGAGAAGCTTCTCAGTCTGATTTGTGAAAATTGCTGAGTCTTTATAGGAAGCCAGTTACTCTCGTGGCTACCTATATGGCTCCCTCTTCTCTTGTCTGCTCTAATTCATGGCAGAAAGCTTTATTTTATTTGGTTACTTGGCTCTGCCACAGGCCCAAAGGGAAAAATAAAGACACAGGTTGATGCAGCAGGTCTGTGAATCTGTATCTCAACCTGCACTAATTCCGATGGATTTTTCTTTATATCTTTAATATACATTCAGATCAGCTTCTTTCCCATCTGCCACCTCACTCATGGATATGGAATGTAGAAGGCTTCTCTGCTTACCCTCTGCGGATAGACTCCAGAAACTGAGCATTGGCAGGGTCTTGGTAGCTCCTGAGTTCGCCATTGTCCAGGCTGAATCCACTCTTCCAGAGCTTTAACACTACATGAACCTGTGACAACAGGGGGTAAGCAGTCCAAATACTATCAGGAAGCTGGCAGGCACACCATTATGAACCTGTAAATTCACTGTAAATAGGTTTTCACTGATTTACTATGCCATTATTAGAACACAGACGCATGTATGAAGAAGTCACTTGATAAACAATCAAATAAACATTAACTTAAAGTAAGATAATACGGCACAGATTAAGTGCATGGGTTTAACAAAAGTCTGCATTTGACTCTGCCACTCACTAGCTAAGTGGCTGTGAGCAGGTGACTCAAGAGAGTTATGGCTTCCCTACAGGTCTGCCAGAGCACTCGGCATACAGCTCATGCTCAACTAAGCTACCCTGGGAAGTCTGCTCCTAGGCTGTTTGGCAGTCGTTAAAATGATATCTACAATTTCTGTTAAAAACTCCTTACATGTATTTATAGAAAAGGGTCTAGGAGGTAAAAACCAATGTACTAGCAACTGCTGCCTCAGGTGGATAGGATTTTTATTTTCTCCTTGCTTATTTTGGAATAAAACCAAAATAATTAAAAACAAATGGTCACAATAGTATTTGCGATCATGAATGGTATTTGAAAAATGTTGATGGCATAATATTAAAGGGAAAAAGCCCTCAAAACTGCATATATATGATTATTGGAGGGGGCATCCTACACATGGGGAGGAAAAGGACTGGATAACGGTAAGGGCAATTTTTAAAAAGTTGCATATCATGCCTTCTGCAGTGGTCTGAAGAGCCAGTCTTTAGCCATGCCCCTATCACCAGAGAACCCTGGATACACCATCCTTCTGCCTCAGAGCCATAGCACCCTCAAAAAACGTGTTCACAGGGCCTCCCTGGTGGCGCAACGGGTTGACTCTCAGCACTATGAAGCTATCCAGAGCCACTGCAGCACAAGTTCGATACCCGGCCAGGGAGCTTCCCACATGGCGCAGCAGACCTCTCCTGCCTAGCCCGCTGCTCTCCTCAGCAGTGTACTTCAGTCGATCTGCCTGTTCTGCTCCCCACTCTGTCTCTGGTGAATCCTCTCACCCCCCCCCCCCACACCTCTGGCCTACAACCCAGCTTGTATGCATAAATAAATAAATCTTTAAAAAAAAAAAAAAAGCATTCCCTATTTCCTCCTTCTCATGAGGCCCCACATGCCCAACTCAATCCTCTTCGAGCTGCCTTTATTTCTCATAAGCCGGTGTCAATAAACCTCTCAGTTCAAGGTCACTGCCTCTACTGGCTTCGCCTTCAGAAGCTTTTGGTTCATGACATGTGACCAATCCCTTCTGAAAAATGGCAGAACAGTCCTCTAACTTCCTCAAGAAAGAGAGATGCACTCACATCTTGGCCGGAATGTCGCCTTCTTTCTCCTGCCACATAGGCAGATTCTTCTTCTGGTGCTGCCCCAAGGCGGTAGCCACCACCTGCAAAGGGCTATAAAAGACACACTCATAAACACCTGCGGGGTACCCATGGTGGCGGGGTCACTCAGATAGAATGAGTATCTCATGTTTGTTAATTGGACACTTTTTCTGGGCATCAAACTTGGAGCTAGAGGGCCAGGCAGTGTGGTAAATGAACTAAGTGGCTAGGACTGGGGTGAGAATGGGAGGCAGAGTGCTGCCTGACTACATAGCTGCTAGGAGGTCTAGTTAATCATTACTCATGGCCTTGTAGGAATCTGGGGCAGGATAACACTAAAGACTTTTTGATTTTCTGAAAGACAGAAATTCAGATTTTTGTAAAGTAGGTGGCTATGAATCCAATCCAATAAAAAAAAAAGCAGGAAAAAAAAATCAAATTGGACAGGCTAAACAAACAGGTTTATATCCAGATCATAGTACACAGCTTTGAAACTTTGCCCCAAATCTTGATTTCATGTTAAAGAGTGAGAGACACTGCACTCCTCTTTTGCACAGGACAGCACGTGAGCAAACATAAACAGTTAGCCACCAAGGGTGAGGGAGGTGTGGACTCCACCTCTGGAAACTGAGTCCTGTGGGCACAGAAAACAAACTTCAGTGCTCACTCTTGGTTTACTGGTTTCTCCAGGGCTCTTGGTCCCGCGCTCCACAGCTACAGCTCCATGCTCTTTGGCACCTTTAAAGAGATCATCCACCAGCTCGTTGGGACTTTTCTTCCTGGGAGGGCCGACAATCTGTTGTCCACTTCTCTCTGAGCCCCCGGCATAAAACCTGTGCAGAAAATACAGGTCTATCACCAAATGCACTTAGACAACATGAACAGAGATGTGTGGGGCTCTGGCCAGGGGCTGAGCACACAGAGGCAAAGGGTACAACGCCCATGTTTAAGGAACTCTCTGTCTACAGGGACGCATGTAAGGAGGCAGGCATAACACAGGTGAGTAGCAATGGAAGTTAAATGGTGCTCTAGACACACTGAGGTGAGGGGATGGCAAAGGCTTCCTAGAAAGGGGTCTTTGGGCTGAGTCTTGAAAATGAGGGCAAGCTTTAACAGATGAAGAAATCAGGGACGTGCATACCAGGCATGCATGACAGCATATCAACTCTGGAGAGTCCCAACTGGAAATAAACATTTGGTGGCCTCTCTAGGAGACAGCACCTATGGTCAGAAACAGCTAGTACTAGCAGCTCTGGGTTAATGGTGGCAATGGTGTGGTTAGTACAAGCAGCTGGGCTCCAGTGTCAGGTCTGCTGTTGAGTGACCCTGGGCAAGCCAGTGCATTGTCTTACACCTCACTTTGCTTGACTTGAGATGGGGGGTAAGGACCACATGCCCTACCTACCTGCTCCTTAAGTCAGGTCGTGAGGATCAAATCAGCGGATGTATGCAAAAGAACAAGCAAAGAGTAATGCACACATGTGAGGTGGTGTGATACAGCACTGAGAATTCACCCAAGCCTCACTTCATCTCACTGTTTTTGTGAGCTACACCAGGGACACTGAGGAGACGGTACTCGAGAAGGTCAGGGAAGTCCAAACACAAGCCCCAGGATACCCATATCAGGTTTTGCTATGGGCCAGGCATGGCTTGAGGTTCAGCTGGCACTTTTTAAGCTGGGGCTGAAAAATAGCAGTCACAAAACCTGACTAGCTGCCTCCTTATCACCCCTACTCACAGGCAAGTCAATGGCACTCCCCAAGTAGGAAGAATTGAGAATCTATAATGTTAGTCTTAGCCTTTAATTTCCTGACATTCCCCAGAGAATGTGAGACAAGGCCATGGGCCTTGGCATGGACAATAGCACCAGTGTCATTTCAGGTCTGAAATGCTAAGGGGCAAAGGAAGTAACAGGGAGAGAAATGCAAGAAGGGGAGGAGGAGGTCAATTAGGAGCTGGGCATTCACACACTTGATGTTAATGCCTCTTACTCAAAGAGTGTAAAACACTGAAATTAACATTTATTCCTGAGCCTTGAACGTATCTAAAAAGAAGGCTCTGAGACATATAAAGGTCACTATATGGATGAAAACAGAAAATAAAACACATGTAATTTCTCAGTCTCCTTCTCAAAGAGTGACCATGAATAGGAAATTGCCTTGTCAAAATGCTTACTATACAATATTCCTTGGGAATGTTTGACAAACTAAGGCAGATCCCTTGGAGAACAAGACCCAAGAAGTAGCTACAGTTAGTTCCTTCTTGTTCACTCTAGGTAAATGAACTTCTTCTGCTCAATGGATTGTAAGGACTTTAACAAAGGGATCTCAAAGCCTTGACCAGGCATTTTCAATTCTAGGAACTATTTTAAGAAAATAATCTGAAAGTAGACAAAGATTAATATACAAAGTTGTTCACAGCACTGATATTTATTTATGATGGCAAAAAACAGGAAATCTTAATGCTGAAATCCTGTATGATGGTGGATTATTACAGTCACTAACAATGCTTCTGAATAATTTTAATGATATGGAGAAAGTGCTTAAGATGTAGAATTAAACTAATAAAAGCGGAAACAAAATTATCTGACCATCATCATATAAAATATGATGTAAAATAAAGTATACTTATGCACTGAACAAAGACTAAATGAAAATATGCCAAAACATTAACGATACTTACCACAGATGAGTATCATACTTTAATACACTATTCTGTATTTACTACCATGGACACTAACTTTATTATAACATTCCTTAAAGTTAAAAACAAATAGCATGTGTATGTGTACTGGGGGAATATACATTTTCTTCTGCTTTTTAGTCTATTAATTAGGTGATACAGAGCTATTTTAATTAAAAAGAAAAAGCTAGGAAGAAATACACCCAAATATTGATATCTGTTTACTTTTGGAATGTGGTATTATGAATGACTTTTGTTCTGACCTATTATTTCTTTCCCTTCCCCTAACAGTCTTAAAAAAAAATTACAGTCTTTTAATAACTAAAAACCTAAAACAAACCTAGAATACCACAAAAGAAAAAATAAGGTTGGGGAAAGGTATCATTTCTAAGTAAGAATGGGAGACAGCTCCTACAATATAATCCGTCCAGACTAGCCCACAGTAGTAATCATTAATGACAACTGGGCTCGTTTAATCCTAGATGGCTTATTGTGTTACTATGATTTACACACTGTGATGGACATTTTTGTGGACTGTGTCCCCCATAAAGACTCACCTCTGACCCTCCTCTTCCTCCTCATCTTCGTCTTGGTCATGAATAAGGTCTCTAAAGGATGTCACCCTATTATCACTGGAGACACAAAAAGGAACAAAATGATCTCGGGGGGAATTAAAGAGAGGTAACCTCCATTATTAGTTGCTAAGGAGTTGAAGACACCAGGGTTACTGTTTTGGTGGGGCAGGAAGAGGATCTATGTGGAACAGTGCTCACTCTAACTTTACATGCAAAACAATGTGGCATTTATTTCAAGATGACACAGGTCTGAGGATAAACTATAAGGCACTATTAGGAAATACATGGAATCCCACCTGGGGATTAGGAAGGGGTCTGTACTACTTAAAAAATTTATTACTGGAGGGCTTCCCTGGTGGCAAAGTGGGTTGGGCGCAGCACTATGAAGCTGTCCAGAGCCACTGCAGCATGAATTCAATACCCGGCCAGGGAGATTCCCACATGGTGCGGCAGGCCTCTCCTGCCTTGCCCGCTGCTCCCCTCAGCAGTGTACTTCAGGCAATATGCCTGTTCTGCTTCCCACTCTGTCTCTGGTGAACCCTCTCACCACCCCACACCTCTCTGGCCTACACCCCAGCTTGTATGCATAAATAAATAAAATTTAAAAAAATTTACTACTAGAAAGCCACTTTCATCACTTAATTTTTGAATACTGAGGGAATGCCTATGCACCAGGCACTGAACTGGAAGCAAGTATAAAGACGACCAGACAGTTCTCCTTGTGTCACTTGCAGGCTAGGACCATTTCAGCCAGGAAACTATCCATTAAATACCATGCAGTGGGGGCTGTGACAGAGGGGAGCACACGGGACACTGTGAACACAGAGCCTTCTGCTCTGAGTGGGGTAGAGATGAGGGAACATCAAGAAACACGTTCTAGAAAATGCAACATTTGAAGTGAGTGCTGAAGACTCGTCAGGTGGTCAGTCTGTTAAAAAGAGAATGGTGGGGAAACTGGAAAAAGGAGCAGCAGGGAATTATAGGAAAGCAGCATATACAAATTCAGAGACCAGACCTGAGACATGGAGGAAGGCCAAGCAGTCAAGGAGAAATGAAATGAGTGTGTGGGCTAGAAGGCTTCCGATTCTGCTATAGGTTAGTCAAGAAAAAGTATTTGTCATTGTTTAGGGAAATAAGCAGAGTTGTATGGGATGTGTGGAGAGGGGACATTAAAAATGGGTGTGAGAAAGGTTAACTGCCTCCCTATCACTTCTTCTGAGTTTAGACCCGTTCTCAAAGAACCTTAGTTTTTCAAGGGTTATGAAACATATTTTATGGAAACATTTTCTACATTTCCTCTCTTTAATATGGGAGGAAGAAGGAAACACAGCTTTACTTAAGTTAGACAGAAAGGAAGGAATTATTTACTAGGCAGGAAGCCACAGTTCAGTTATGAAGAAACATTTATATCAAGGAGACAATCAGGGAACAAAACAGGCTTTGGAGATTCTATCAAGTAGAAATGGGAGATCAAAGACCAATCAATGCAGCAAATCCATTTCCTGCTTGACTCTTGGGCATTCCTTGGTGTCTATAAGACATAATTCAAGGGTCTAAACGATAAGATTTGTGCCAGTGTCTTGAAAGGCTAATTCTACTCATTAATCTTGGGTGAGTTTCCCACAGATGCGCAGCCTAACACCTACAGGGGAAAAAAATCCTCTTTTGTGGGCTAAACGCTTTCAAATACACACATGTATATTTGCTTGAACAAACCATACAGTCTGACCGCAGATCTGATTCTTCCCCTTCAAGCTCTTACACTCAGACCCTGACAGTATCTGACAGACTCTGGTATCCATACTCAGTTTGATCCCAACTCTACCTCCCACCCTGGGATGTCAGGCGTGCAAAGGAAGTTCCCTAAGACTTTTCTCATGTGTAAATGAAGAGAGTCACAAGGTCAGCCTCACAGGCGCTCTGTGACTAGCAGGAGTACTGACACATATAAAGCCCTTTGCGTGGGGTGGCACATTTCAAGTACTACATTAGAGCAGTGACTGCCAGAGCACAGTCCTCAGACCAGGAGTATTCATGTCACTTGTGAAACTGGGAAACACAAAGCCTCACGTCCTGCTGCAGACCTCCTGGATCAGGCACTTCAGGGAGTGCCTGGCAACCTGGTTTTAAGGAGCCCTCCAAGTATTTCTCATGCATACTCAAGCTGCAAACCACTGCTCTGGAGTAATGATCTGCGAGTTACTTTATGGCTTGTTGTCCCAGGGACATTACCAATTTAAGAATACTTTGGACTGTGGTCTCCACAAATAAGCGAATTAACTCAAATTTCAATTTTTCAGCATAAAAATTCCATCTCCTAGGCTACCCTCCAACTCTGAAGTTGCACAAAAGTCCTCTTGTCAGATAACATTTTCTGCAGAGACAGAAATGCTCTATCTGCACTGTCTAGTATGGAACCTGCCAGTCACATGTGGCTTCTGATCGTCTGAAATGTGGGTAGTGTGAATAACTGAATGCTTGTTCTATTTAATTTTAATTGGAAGAGTCATATGAAGTGGTTACCATACTTAATTGTATAGTTTTAGGGACAGTGGCAGTCCCTGAAATTTTAAAAAGTATACTTTTACTGGATGAAAAAAAAAAAAGAAAGGGGGGGGGGGGCGGGAACCAACCTCTACCTCTCGCTTGACCCTGTCAGTGGAGGGGTGGAAGCTGCAGGAGGGGGAGGTAGCATGTGGCAGAAGCAGCTTTT